>JAGWEN010000105.1:0-276060 GCA_018703685.1 Orius laevigatus
ATGAATATTTTTCAAAAAAACCAACAGTTTTTTCAGGATATTGGAGAAATACATTAAAAATAAGAAAAATGCCGCGGTATAAGGGGCCCTTAAGGAACTTTTTGGTACAATTGGGATCCTGATTTTGGCCATATTGATCAAATTCGTTGGGATTTGAGGTTATTTTCAAGATAACGAATTACCTCAGTTCCTTGAACTTTAAGCTTCATATGATCCTCACGAGTTGTTTTACCGTCCTTCCTCTTCTTCCAACAATATCCGTCTCTCCTATATCTCACTTTCTTCCTGCTATAGAGCAACATGGAACCACTTTTCGGCCTGAAAACAAAAAATGTTGATTAAAATGCAAAAAAAAAAAAAAAAAATTAGGTCTTAAGAAAAGTCGAAATAATCCATTCGAATCAAAAGGGAAAAAAAGAAGGAGGAGAAGGAAAAGAGGATCTTATCTTGTATAATCAAGGTGTATAAAGGATGCTCTAAATCTGGCGTAAGAAAATAAGAAAAGGAGGGAACAAGAAAATAAATTTAACCAGAGAAGAGAGAAAAAAGACAACAGAAGTTGGACCGAAATGATTTTTTCCCCTCAATTTACCTTTTATTTAATTTGCCAAAGGAAAAAAGTTATTTTCAGTCTTTATATTCAACTTGAATCCTACTACATTGTTACCAGCTAGGGCAATCAATCGCCAATTTGGCTACTTTTAATTGTCCAGCGTTGCCAGATTGGGGTGCTTTCAATCAAAAATTGGGCCACAGTGTTGCCAGATTGTATTTCTTTGGGGCTAGATTAAAGGGGTGAGAAATTTGGGGTTTTTAATCACAAAAAAGGCTACTTTAAGCAATCCAGTGTTGCCATATTAAAGTTTTATCACTAATTAGACCTTTTTAACACTCCAGTGTTGCCAATTTGGGCGTTTTATCGCAAAAAAGGCTACTTTACGCTGTCCATTGTTGCAATATTGGCGTTTTATCACTAACAAGGCTTTTTTACCCTCTCCAGTGTTGCCAGATTGGGAGATTTTTCATAAAATACGAACAGTGTTGCCACATTAGGCGTTTTTCAATCACAAAAAAGGGTACTCTTGTGTTGCAATATTGGCGTTTTATCACTAACAAGGCTTTTTTCCCTCTCCAGTGTTGCCAGATTGGGAGATTTTCATAAAATACGAACAGTGTTGCCACATTAGGCGTTTTTTTATGGCAATTTGGGTAAATTTAAACTACCAGTGTTGCATAAAGGTTGTTTTAACGAATTCCTACTGCCTATTTTGAATTTTTAATAACAGGATTCGATTTAGTTCCATCCCCCGTCCAAATTTAAACATTTCGGTGTGAAATTCGCGAAGTCATTTTGTGGTAGACCGCAATGAAAGGGCGGTTTCCCTCGTTCGAAAGTTGATTTAAGTTAGCCCAAAAAGAGACATCCCAGCGGTCCTCTCTCCCTCTTAATTACACGACTTTCTTAACCCAGCGAAAGTTTAAAACGACTTTTCAGGGAGTCTCGAGGATGCCCCCTCCCAAAAGATAAATAAGATGCAACTGGACCCATGAGGGATTTTCGGCAGCATCGCACCTTCTTAAAGCTCCTTAATTAAGAAAACATCATTACACGCCTTTTAAACCGGGCCGCAGTCCCGTGGGCGAGATCAAAACTAACACTTTTATCGTTAACTTTTCGCCCTTAATTTTAAAGTTTTCAGTTAACAATGAGATTTATTCACGGAACGACAAACCTTTGAAAGTTTCACCTAATAAGCGAAATTAGAAACTTTCCTAAGTAACCACAACAAAAAAGAAGACAATTTATCTATTTTTTTGTTCTTAACTCCGGGATTAGTAGCTAGGAGGGGGACTTACAGGGATTTCCGAGATGAATGAGATCGGATTTAGTGGAACCTAATAGAAAATCGCACCCTTCTTAATTGTTGAATTGTTAACCGAGGGGCAATTAAGTAAAAAGTGAATTAAAGAAATTAGGACCCAAGGAACAAAATGTTTTCGACCAGAAATTACAAGTGCGGGTTTGAAAATAACAATTATTATCTAAGGGAGCTTTTTGAAGTGTCTCTAACCACGGAATCTATTATCAGATTTTTCGGACTGCGTGAGATGTCTCAATTTTGGAGAAACAGCGGAGGAAAGGCTTTTATAGGAGAACTTAGTTGGAAGAAAATTAGTTATAAAAATGGCATAAATACCAACAAAACTATTTATTTACAACGAAGTAGGAACGCGGTTCACTGTAACCATGTTCTTTATTAGTTAGCCAGTGTTATAGCTGCGCCAACGTGACCCAAAAAAAATGAAATCCGCCAGAACTGCCCTTAAGGCCCAAATCACTCACATCATCCCAAACCAGCAAAACCACCCAAAACGCCCATACTGCCCAAACCACCCCAACCAGCCAAATTCAGCAAAACCGCCTGAACTGCCCAAAACACCCAAATCACTCACGCTGCCCAAACCAGCAAAACCACCTAAAACGTCCGTACTGCTCAAACCAACTAAACTTCTAAAACCACCCACATCAGCAAAACCTCCTGAACTGGTCAAAACACCCAAATCATTAAAACTGCTCCAACCAACTAAATCACTCGCTGCATCAGTAAAACCACTCATACTGCCCAAACCAGCAAAAACGCCCATTCTGCTTAAACCGACTAAACTGCACCACCGAACCAGGAAATCCGCCTGAACTGCCCAAAAGACCCAAATCACTCACACTGCCCAAACAGCCAAATCACTCACATCAACCCAAACCACTCATAGTGCCCAAACCAGCAAAACCACCCAAAACGCCCATACTGCCCAAATCACCCCAACCAGCCAAAATCATCAAAATCGCCTTAACTGCCCAAAGCACCCAAATCACTCACACTTTCCAAACCAACCTAATAACTTGCACCAGTCAAACCACCCATACTGCCCAAACCAGCAAAACCACCTAACCAAACTAGGGTAAACCACCCACAATCACTAAACCACCCAAATTAACCACAATGCGAAAACCCGCAAAACACACCCAAAGCTCACCAGCCCAAGCCAGAAAAACCATTAAAACCGCCCAAATTAACAAAACAACCGCACATCGCAAGGTCGCTTCACCGATAGCCAGAAAAAGTTGTGATTTCAACTTCCTCGCATGCCAAACGGCAGCAATTTGATGTTCCCCTGTTTTGAAAGCCCCCTTGGTGGCCACGGCATAGCGAGATGCTTTGTACAAACGGGACTTTGGATATTTTACTTTCAAGGATTTTATTGATTATTTTGCAAAATTTGGATGTTGAACAAAAACACAACTGAAATCAAAACTTTTTTTTGGGCTGCTGTTGAAGGGTTTTGGAGAGTCGGGTTGTTTTTTACAATGATATGGCAATAGTTTCTGTAATAAATTTTTTTTTGTTTTGAAGAAACGAGACACAAGCTAGCCCAATCTTCGAGTAAAAAACCTGCTTTAAGTTTCGAGCAACAATTAAGTTGTACGTTGGAAAAAAAATTTTAGTTTTCCTTTGTGCCAATTTTGTCTTTTTTGAATTTTATGGATGGACGCCCCGAATTATGGCGGGAGAGGGTCAAGTCCTCCCTTTGAAACTTTATCAGTATCGCTTGGGCGAAAGTTTTAGGGTTAGATAGGGGAGGAGGAGACGAGCAAAAGGGAAGGAATGCAATAAAGGGAGCCCGGAGCCAGACGACCGAACTTTAGCCCAAAATATCCCCCATCCCAGCCCAACTTGATACGACAATCATCCTGTAACACTTTTCATTTTTACCTTATTTTAACTTCCTTCGATTGCCAGTCGAGGTGCCGCTCGAAACAGATAAGTATAGCAGCGATTTCCTAAAACAGAAAAATCAGAATATTAAAAAACTTTAGGACGCACAAAGCGGTAAAGTTTGGTAGAATGAGGGCACATCGATGAGGGGTGACAGGTGGGTACCACGTGTAATATCTGTAGTTTGCATGCTGCATTTATCACCGGGATCCTTATATTTTTTTCTCCCCAAGATAAATGTCCGCTACCTTCCTATAATATTGAACATCTAAAAAAAGGTCAAGTTTTTTTAATGATTTTTTTTCAACAAAAAAAGGTGTAAAATTAGCATTTTTTCAGATTCAAAGGGCGTTTTGGAGAGGGTCGAGATACTAATCGAGTACCAAAGGGGGTTAATAGACGGTTATTTTCTGCCTCTTTTAGAACCTTGTCAAAGCCAAGTCGAAGCCCCCTTGACATGCACTCAAAAAATTTAATTTGACAAAATGTCCTTCTAGGTGATTACACGCTATTTTGGACTCCTTTACAAGTGTAATTTTCGTCACTAATTGGGAATTCGTTTATTCTCAACGTTTTAAAGAACATAAAATTACTAGTAAGAATTTCTTATCATCACTGTCCGGAATTTTGTAAAAAAATGCCTTCTTTGGTAGAAAATGGCTCAAAGTGCAAAAGGTCAATTATCTGAAAATAATGGTCAAAATCGGCTTAAAATTACAATTGAAAGTAGCAAAAACAAGCAATTTAGGACATAATGGAATCGTGGAACCTTGAGCGGGTCGCATGCCTAAATCCGCTCGGCCGCTGAAAAGTTTATTTGTTTAAATGTTTCTTTTAAAAAAGGCCGCAAAAAAGACTTAAGTCTCGTTGATGAGATTTAAGAATGGAGGCTGTAATGGAGGACATAATGGAATCGTGGAAATGTGACCTTTAGCGGGTCGCATGCCTAAATCCGCTCGGCCACTGAAAAGTTTATTTGTTTAAATGTTTCTTTTAAAGAAAGCCGCAAAAAAAGTCTGGTTGATGAGATTTAAAATGGAGGCTGTAATGGAGGACATAATGGAATCGTGGAAATGTGACCTTGAGCGGGTCGCATGCCTAAATCCGCTCGGCCACTGAAAAGTTTATTTGTTTAAATGTTTCTTTTAAAAAAGGCCGCAAAAAAAGTCTCGTTGATGAGATTTAGAATGGAGGCTGTAATGGACATAATGGAATCGTGGAAATGTGACCTTGAGCGGGTCGCATGCCTAAATCCGCTCGGCCACTGAAAAGTTTATTTGTTTAAATGTTTCTTTTAAAAAAGGCCGCAAAAAAGACTTAAGTCTCGTTGATGAGATTTAAGAATGGAGGCTGTAATGGAGGACATAATGGAATCGTGGAAATGTGACCTTTAGCGGGTCGCATGCCTAAATCCGCTCGGCCACTGAAAAGTTTATTTGTTTAAATGTTTCTTTTAAAAAAAGCCGCAAAAAACGACTTACGTCTGGTTGATGAGATTTAAAATGGAGGCTGTAATGGAGGACATAATGGAATCGTGGAAATGTGACCTTAAGCGGGTCGCATGCCTAAATCCGCTCGGCCACTGAAAAGTTTATTTGTTTAAATGTTTCTTTTAAAAAAGGCCGCAAAAAAGACTTAAGCCTGGTTGATGAGATTTAGAATGGAGGCTGTAATGGACATAATGGAATCGTGGAAATGTGACCTTGAGCGGGTCGCATGCCTAAATCCGCTCGGCCGCTGAAAAGTTTATTTGTTTAAATGTTTCTTTTAAAAAAGGCCGCAAAAAAGACTTAAGTCTGGTTGATGAGATTTAGAATGGAGGCTTTAATGGACATAATGGAATCGTGGAAATGTGACCTTGAGCGGGTCGCATGCCTAAATCCGCTCGGCCACTGAAAAGTTTATTTGTTTAAATGTTTCTTTTAAAAAAAGCCGCAAAAAAAGACTTAAGTCTGGTTGATGAGATTTAGAATGGAGGCTGTAAAGTTTCGAATCCCGTTTAAATTCTACCAATAAAACGTTAGTTTTGCGGAGAAAAGGGGAGGAGGAGGGGTTTAAAACCAGTTGGTAAGCAATATAATATCTCGAGTGCAGATAATTGCATTTAAACCCGTGGAGTCTCCCTTTTCCCTTTCCCGTTTCGGAGCAATAAGCCTCCAGTATATCAAGGAGAAAGCCATGCTTCAACCGGACCCCACCTAATTGCTCAGCCCCTTTATTAATTCATTAGTATATGTTAATTGCTTCTACTTTATTAGCCGGTAGAGACAATTAAGGTCTTCATTAACTAAGTGGTCGTGTCTTCATCAAAATTCAGTATGATTTACAGTTTCGAAAGTATTTGTTTTTAGTGAGATTTTGCAGACGCCACAATTCGGAGATCGATTGAAATTTCCGCTCGCAAGCGGAATTGCAACGGTTAAAGGGGGTGAGGGATGCAACCTGAAAAGAAAAGGGGAAAGGGAGTGCATCCAGGGAATAACAATCAACTCCCCCGCCCACTAGTCGCCGGCCTACGTGAGAAATGGCACTTCTTCGCAGACGACGTTTTTCCCTGGGTCGAACTCAAGATTGCGTGAGGTAGGAATTCCCCCCTCCTCCTTTTACCTTTTTCTTATAACTTAATAAACGTTTTTCTTTATAATCTAAATGTTTAGGAGACATCATTCAAACGTGGCTTACGCCTTATTGCAATTTAATGTCCGGGAGTTGCAACTGCACCCGAGTTTAGACTCAAGTGACAAATGCTGGAACCATTAGATATAGATTAAGGTAGACAGTGATACATACGTGCTTAAACCCCCATGTGCCCCGACGGGTTAACGTGAAAAATAGCTACACTGACATTTACTCTTTATCTGATTTTAAACGTCCGCAAAACGCTTTATTTCCAGTTTCATTGACTCTCTAATTTCGGATGCTGACGTGTTTTATTTTAAATATTTCTCGAGGTTACTGCATTCTTTCGCCAAGATTCAATGTTTTTAAAGTTTTTTTGTTCGGTTTTTGTCTTGAAAAAATGGAGGGAAAGCTGGAGGATCGAACTCGTGACCTCAAAAATGGGAGTCCATCCACACTTATGTCATTGGTTATGGGAAGAACATTTTTGATGAATTTAAAAAATAAAGAGGCCGACCCCAATTGCCTGCTTTCCTCCGGAAATCCGCTAAAAATCCGCTGAAAAGGTTTCATATCCCAAAAAAGGCTTCAGATTTTTGTTTTTCAGCCTAAAAATGTCGAAAAAGTGAAAAACTTCCTTTGGTTAGGTAGGTCACAAAAGGTTTTATATACCTTTTTAGGTACCTACCTAAAAAGGCTTCAGATTCTTGTTTTGCACCCTGATAATAACCAAAAACCACATTTTGGATGAAATCGAAAAATAAAATTTTCGGGTCGGAAAAGTGTAGAAGGGTCCCCCTTTAGTAAAGTCGGAGCTTTTGATTCTGGTTTTTCACCCTAAAAGTGACCAAAAACCACATTTTGATGAAATGAAAAAATACAATAAGAATTTGTAAGCCGTACGGGAGAACTACCAGTCCAACGGATGCAGGACTAGTCTCATTTCAAAGGTGATTCATTAACAAGGGACGGTTAATTAAAGTCAAATTTCGATATTTTGAACCGTTTAGAAGTTGTCAGGCTTTGAACGCTTAAAAACAGCAGCAATTTTTGAAAAATGTCTTATTTTACATTCATGGCTCTTAAGGAAAAACAAAAAGTCCTAGGAAGTCGAGACTAGTCTCCTTTAAATGTATTGCTAAAAAAACTGTTTAGCAAAGTCGGAATGTTTGAGGTCCAATATCTCAGGAACTATTAGACCTACAGAGCTGCGGTTGGGCTTAAATTTTAGAGAATTTCATAGTCTTCATTAATGCTTAAAGTGACTTTTCGCATAGAACTAATATTTCAGAAGTTATGAGGCAAAAACTGAAACAAGTCCGAAAAATTCGAGGATTTCGTAGCTTTTTGGCATATCATTCGGACCTGAGCATTCAAAGAGGTTATTATTGCAACGGAAAAACTAAGCCCCAATTAGCCAAAGCAATATCGGATCTTAATACATAAGTACAAGTTATTCACGCCATTTTATCTTCGTTAGCGGTTGAATATTAGCCAGATGAGTCTCCTTGTAATAAAAGTTTATTTTACTAAAGTACACGTGACACATAATCTGTTTAAGTCCGAGTAATCTGTAACAATTCCCGAGGGTGTAAGTTGTCTAATGACTCCCCACGACCCTAATGTTTCCCCTCCAACCCTTTTTCATCCCCCCCCCCACAAACCGAATGTAGGGAAAACGGCTCCTTTTTTTTTACGATCCCCAAACACGCTTCTCAACAAATTGTATTATTAACTCGTTTATTTGTTTCTTTTTCTCTTTAATAGTTAGAAAAAAGCTTTTTTTATTCCTTAAAAAGGTACAAAGTGATTAGAATGAACACGATGATAGGTTGATTTGAATAATTACCTTTTTTATAGCGAACAATGGCAATTTCTGATAATTGGACTTCTTTTTTTCCACCTAAATTGCATTGCACCACGATTATCTTTTAACCAGAAAACTATTCTTCAAAAATATAAAGCCTATAATAATTTATAATTATGAAAACTAGGTCAAACGTTAAATCCGTATTAAATTCATATTATGTAAATTAACGTAATTAACCGTTTTTGTGTATTATAAAAGATTATTTTGAAAAGGGATTGGGCGAAATGTTTGAGGCTTTCATAATTAGAATTATTCGTGAAGTCGTTTTGACAAATGTTTTTTATCGTGGATGGAAGTTTTGAAGTTTGGGAAACTTTGAGGGGGCGATAACGTTGAATCCGATGCTGTTTTGTTCCTTTAAAAGGATTTTTGGCAATTTTAACGTTGTTGGCTTAAAGCTTTTAAATTGGGGTCATGGCAATTTTTAACTTTCTCGAAAAGAAAGGGGTTATGAGGTTGTAGGGTCAAAATGACACTAGTTCTTTGTAATGACTTTAACTGTTTAACGAAGTCGGAATTTTTGAGGTCTTATATCTCAGGAACTATTGGACCTACAGAGCTGCGGTTGGGCTTAAATTTTAGGGAATTTCATACCCTTTAATTATGTTTAAAGTGATTTTTCGCATAAAACTAATAGTTTAGAAGTTATGAGGCAAAAACTGAAACAACTCCCAAAATCTCAAGGTTTTTTTGGCTGCTAAAAATTTTTCCGGAAAACTTTAAAGCGGCAAACTTAGTTTTACACTATTCAAATGTCCTAACAACCAAAAATTCAGCTTTTTGCAGGTTATTTTGACCTAAAATGATAATTCGCTTGGACTATATGTGCCCCAGTGGCCACTGTCTGTTAGTTTCGAATGTTCCCTATTAAGTGAACTGAATATTTCGGCATTTTGATGGCTTTAAGTTCAGTAGAGACTCACCACATTATGAAAAAATGCTTGATTTCGATAAAATTAGAATAAATTCTGTCAGGAATCAGTTTCTATAAATTGTAAAAAGAAAAGTCCTCGAAACTGATATAATTGAAAGTCCACCAGAGTGGAGAAACGAAAACAGAACGTGTTTCCGTGATTGGGCGATATCTGGACGGAAACGACCACCTTTAAAGACACGAGATGTTTTAAAATAGATGTTGGGAATTTAAGTATAGACTCAATAGCACGCCAGTAAGCATGAAAAATTATAGTGTTGTAAAAATTTACTACAGCAAATTAGGTGAAAAAGGACTTTTTTAGTTTTGACCATTTCACGAGCGACACCGAATTCTCTGTCTTTAAGAGGTCAAAATTGAAAATCCCGATTTTCGTCGCCTCGTAGCTCAGAAACGGTTGGTCCCAAAAAAAATCTTACAAAATGAGATATGTAGGAAATTTAACAAGCTTTAATTTTGTACTTTATACTTTTTCGCCTACGACCTTCGGTTGTCGAGATATAGGCGAAAAACCGTGAAAATTCGCCTTAATCCCCTTTAAGCCAAACGGTAAGGGTTTCAGCTCGGGATTTTTTTTTGTTAATCAGAAGCACAAAATAGCATATTTTCTAACCTCGTTTGTGTTCCACCGATGTCTTTGGATCGGAAAATGTTCGGCCTTCGGAAGGCTCTCCAAGTTTTCTGGCAGTTTAATCGGCTCCCCATCTGAAACAAGAAATTTTTTTTAAAACCATAATTGAGCGAGAAAAAAAAGGCAATGAGAGGGGAAAAAGAAAGTAGGCTTATGAAATTTTGATGCGGGGGGAACACCCACTTGGCTTACATGCATATTTAGACCCCGAGCTTGGAATCTGTGCACAGTTTTCTTATACAAAGTAGCATCTGTTGCTATACTAGGCTGTTATATTATTCAGTACCCCCCTCCCCCCACCCCTTCGGAACAATAACACTCTCCACCTCTTTTGGCTTAACAACAACCCCCACCCTCCCCCACCGCCATAACTGACCTCAAAGCCAATATTTTACACCAGGTTACGACTCCCTTTAAGCAACTTTATTAATATTCAGATTTCTATAAATATTTTTTCGAGGCGGAAGAAAAAAAAGGCGGTAAAATCTTATTTAGGCATAAGGTTGTCTTGAAAAATTAAAAAAAGAGAACTTTACTTCGCTTTTTTTTTGGAAATTTAGAAAAAAACGACAATTAGGTCAAGGAGTTTAAAGTTAGGACAGTGTATCGAGCGGTTTTCTCCATATTCATGATGTATATAACCGTTAAATATACCTTGTGGGGGGTGTGAGAGGGTGAAGAAGCTTTCGTTAATTAAATCTACACTTTCCCTCCCGTTTTCAACCCTTTAAACCTTCCCTTTAAATTTCACGCTTTCCTGAAGATCGTTGAAAGGTCGAAATGGAAATTTGATGGCTCAAACTTCTCTGTTCAATATTTAGATTGAGGTTTAAATATTTATAGAGTTGATTCTATTGTGGTATTAAAAAATGTGATTATTTAATTTGAGTGGTGAAAAAGCCTCATGAAATCGATGGGTCTAACCAAAATGGGGGAATTTGGTCCTAGGTATTTTCCGAGGATCTCAGCATTTGCAAGATTTTTTTCTCGAAAACCTGTAGAAGTATGAGAATTGGAAATCTGAGACTAACTTCGTACCTTTTATTAAAAAAAAATAAATAAATAAATAAATAAAATAAAATAAAAAATCAATAATTTTCGTATTTTGGATCCAAAAACTGGTTGTTCGAGTTATGTGGGATAAATAAATAAAGGAAAATGCAAGAAGAAGAAAAAAAAAAGTCGTAAGTGCTGAGATCCAAACCAATCTAAAAAAAAAGGTCCAAACTCCTTAAGAATCTAAAAAGGAGTAAAAACATGTCAAAAAAATGAGTCCAAACACTGTAAAAAGATTCCCAAGAAGCTAAAATTGGGTCCGAATCACTCCAAACAGGGTCTAAACCAGACTAAATGGGGCCGGTCTACACCAGAAGAGGTCCAAACCAACTGAAAAGGGGTCCATACCGGTTTAAATATGGTCCGAACCGGTCAAAAAAGGTCCAAACCGTTCTAAAAAAAGGTCTAAAGTGGTCTACAGGGGTCCAAACAGTTCTAAGAAATGGTCCAAACTGGTCTATCCAGGGTCCAAACCAGCTAAAAAGAGGTCCAAACTTGTCTAAAAAGGTTCCAAACTAATGTAAAAGGGTTCAAGCCGGTCTCAAAAGGGTCCAACCCAGCTGAAAAGGGGTCCAAACCGGTCTATCAAGGGTCCAAACCTGCTAAAAAGGGGTCCAAACCTGTGTAAAAGGCTCCAAATCGGTCTATAAAGGGTCTAACCCAGCTGAAAAGGGGTCCAAACCTGTCTAAAAAGGGTCAAAACCGGTCTAAAAAAGGTCCGAACCGGTCTAAAAAGGGTCCAAACCTGTGTAAAAGGGTCTAAACCAGTCGAAAAGGATCCAAAGCGGTCTAAAAAAGGGTCCAAACCGGTCTAAAAAGGGTCCAAAAATGTGTGAAAGGGTCCAAACCGGCCTAAAAGGGTCCAAACCTGTGTAAGAGGGTCCAAACCAGTCGAAAAGGATCCAAACCGGTCTAAAAAGGGTCCAAACCTGTGTAAAATGGTCCAAATCGGTCTATAAAGTTTCCAACCCAGCTGAAAAGGGGTCCAAACCTGTCTAAAAAGGGTCCAAACCTGTCTAAAAATGGTCCAAACCGGTCTATCAAGGGTCTGAACCAGCTAAAAAGGGGTCCAAACCGGTCTAAAAAGGGTCCAAACCTGTGTAAAAGGGTCTAAACCAGTCGAAAAGGATCCAAAGCGGTCTAAAAAAGGGTCCAAACCGGTCTAAAAAGGGTCCAAAAATGTGTGAAAGGGTCCAAACCGGCCTAAAAAGGGTCCAAACCTGTGTAAGAGGGTCTAAACCAGTCGAAAAGTATCCAAACCGGTCTAAAAAGGGTCCAAACCTGTGTAAAATGGTCCAAACCTGTCTAAAAAGGGTCCAAACCTGCTGAAAAGGGGTCCAAAAAGGTCTAAAAAGGGTCCAAACTGGTCTATCAAGGGTCTAACCCACATAAAAGGGGTCAAAACCGGTCTTAAAAGGGTCCAAACCTAACTAAAAAGGGCCCAAACCGGTATAAAATTCGTTAAAAGACATTACAATAGTCCAAAACCACATTTTTAAACCTTGAAAACGTGAGGCTAAACTCTCTCCCCGATCTGTCAACTCTTCTTGGCTCAACCCTACTGAGCGATATCTAACAATAAAGTTTAGAAAGGAATTTCGATGAAGCTTATAAATGACATTAGAGTGAAGAAATTTCCAAAGAGATCAGTCGATTTTTGCCCCTTTAGTAATCAAATATTGCCCTTAATACCCGAAATTTCCCGAGGAAAAAAAAATTTTTTTTTCTTTATTTGATCCTAAGGTTTTGTCATTAGATGTAGATTAGATAAGAAAAGGTCTCTCAAGAAAATGGGTCGTTCGTGATAATGTTCCGATGGCTAAATCAAAGTTTGTCTTAAAAAAGAAAGAAGCTTTTAATCCAAACAGATCGCTTTCTCTATAACCCAGTTTCGAATGGACGGCTTAAGTCAGTGATGTATTCGTCGACTTAGGCCTACCAGGGGCCTAAACCATTGTAACATTAGAATCGGATTAAAACGCATGAAGAAAAAGAGGGCGACAATTAATCAGCGTTTCTAACGAGTCTTTTAAGGAAGTGAAGAAAATCTGAGGTCAGTTAATCCATGTTTGCGATTCCCGGTTGCATTTAAACACGGGGCCGCATTGAATATTCATGTCGGCCGAGTCGCCTTTAATCAGAGTCGAAGAGAATCAAAGGTACCATCACCCTTTAACCTTTGTTTCCCAACCCCTTTACATTTTCCGGTTCGAAAATAGATTCTCCACCCTTTTTAGATTAAAAAAGCCCTATTTTTAAGCTACGTTTAATACAATTCCGGTCTTAGAATTGTTTTGAAAATGGGACGTTAGGGGGTCCTAATTGGTCGGGGGGCACTCTTCGAGCAGAAAAAATTAGACCACAAGTGTAATGTTCATGCAATAAACGAATTCCGGTGTCCCCGGATCTTCCGCACTTTAAATTTCCGGACAATGAATTTTAAGCTTTTTCGGTTAAGGGGGACCAAAAAATTCATTAACGTGGAATAATTGTTTTTCTCGGAAAATTAAAATTTGAATTCCTTTCTAGGAAGGAACCTTTGGTGCCCAAAATTCCTTGTTTTGGAAAAACTTGTAAAAAGAAGTTTTTTAAGTATGTACAAGTCTATGGGAGTCTGAGAAAAGTGTTAACCTAGTTGAAAAAGTTTTGTTTTTTATTTGGCCTGGGCCCAAATAACTAACTTATCCATCCGTTGTTGTTTTGAAGTTAAAACACACTTTTTACCTTAAAGAGGGACTTAAAAACATTTTTTAAATTTTTTTTTTCTTCTATTTTCTAATTACAGGTGGGAAATAATCTCGTTATAAAAGGCATTAGAGAGGATCGTCCTCAGGAAGGCGTAAGTCAGCGTTAATTCGGTCTGAACATTCCTTTTGAGCATTACCGGCCCCTCTTCTCGACAACTGGGGCATTTTTCCCGAAGTAATATTATGCGCATAAATTTCCAAGTTAAGAGAAGCCTTTTGGTGGAAAGGGAGAGATCGCCGTTCGGATGGCCCCCCCGAGCAATTCGGATACCGGCCTTAACCCGTCTGAAAATGAGTTTTAACTTTTCACGATTGTATTTTATAAGGTCGAAAAAAATTCATGAAAACACAGGAAAAGTGAAATATTAAAACGGACAGAACATTGAAAAAATTTAAATGTAAAAAGATCAGAATTTGATGCAATTTTAGGTTTGGGGTAGCCAGGGATATGGGAGTTTGATCTTGAAATCCACATCACATCACCTCCCCACGGCCCATCACACTACCTTCCACCACATTCGCCCACAATACCATCACCTCCCCTATCCCCCCTCTCACAAACTCCCCACTTCCAATCACCTCCCCTAACCTCTACCCATACTCCCCTTCACCTCCACAACCCTCCCCATATCCCTCCACCTCCCCAACCATCCACCACATCCCTCACTTCCTTCGACCTCCAACCTCATCCCATCACGATCAACCACCTCCCCTATCAATTTTTGCGAATCCACCCACGAAATTTTCAAGATACATAACAACAAAAGAACATTTGGAACAGTTTGACATCTTCCCAAAATCGCATAAAACAAATAACAAAATACATACAATACGTAACCCCCTTTTGGGAGAGTAAAAAAAGTTGAAAGGAATGAAAGTTAATTGTTTTTCAACATGAAAAAGGGAGCTATAAAAAGAAGAATTCAAGCTATTTACAATATATTTTAAACTCTTTCAATACGATTTAAACGCACGATTGAGTGTGAAGTGAATTTATCTTTAAAACGCTAAAAATCCTCCTTAAAGATTTGAATATTTCAAGATTTTTTAAGGGAGCTTAAAAATTAACAGCGACGTTATTGCGTCGTCTTTCTTTACAAGGACTTAACGCCTAATTAAAAGGCGCCCCAGCGCATAATAACTTTAAACTCGGTGAGGTCGTCAACTAATTTCTTTTATGAAAGGAAGGAGGAGACTTGAGAGGGCGAATAATTCAGAGAACCTCTCAACCCTTAAAATTGACCGCTTTTGACCGCGAAATATATTTTTTTTATTCAGAATTTAAACTAGTTTGAAAATAGGAAAAAAAGGGGGGGCTCTTAAAGGGTTCTATTTATTGTAGAGGGGTCGGATATGTAAGCTATAACGCCGGGTTTAATGGGATGTTTCTGCCGTTTGGAATATTAGGAAACGTTTCTTTAAGGTCGTCTTCCCCCTTTAATATCGTCCCCCTTTAACCCCAAACGTCAACAAAAGGAGGACGTTAATTTTAAAGAAAGCGTTTTTATTTGCATTCATCGGGACGACGAAAAACACGGACGCCATTTTAGGAATTCAAACATTTGCATGATGATATTCGCTAGAATTTCTATTTTCATTCCTTATATCTCCAAAACAACTGGTCCTAGGCAAAAAATGAATTGAAACAAAATGATAGGAAATACAATTTTCTACAAAACACGTTAATATAATTTTAATGTAGGATGAACTGTTTGAGATTTTAAACTGAAAATGAGTGTTTTCTGCTTATTAAATGACAAAAATAGACATATCCCGATCACAAATAAATAAGCCTTTGAGCTAATAGCCTCCGACCAGCCTCAATAGCTCCTATCTCATTCGGAAACTCGCTAAAATGTAAGAAATTTCGGAGCTTTTCACAAAAAACCTCCATATGGACCCCCACTTCCCCAACGAGGGTAGGGGAGGGTAGGAGAGGTGATGAGAAAGCGCCAAGTTAGGATATTGGAGCGAGGTAGAACACCCTAGAAAAACTCAAAAATGGTCATTTTTGGCACTGTTTAAGGGTATTTTCGCTCATGGAAATTTTTTTATCTCAAAACTAACTTCAGATTCGTATTCCTCACCCCAAAATACATCGGAAAATCATATTTTTGTTTGAAATTTCGGACATAAAAATTCCTCATTTTTTTAAGTAAAGGTGATAAAAATTTTTTTCTACAAAAATGACTTCAGAATCGTGTCATTTACCCTAAAAAACGTAGGAAACCATATTTTGGGCGAAATTTAAAAATAACAATTTTCGGGTCAAAAGATGCATTGGCCAATTTAGGCTTCAAAACATTGAGAATTTCATGTTCTTCTCCTTTATGAAAAAGTTCGATTTATAGTCTTAAATTAGGTATTTTAAGAATTTTAGAAATCAATTTTAAAGATACCAAGAATATCATAGGATTCCCCTCACGTATATTTTATTACAAATAAAACGTAGGACGTGTGCTGGTTTATTAAAAGAGGGATGAGAAAGATTTCTGGGTGTACGAGAGTTAATTGGGATTGTTAGGAAGTGGCTGATTGAAAAGGATCCGCTTAATAACGGATCCTCTCCGAACGGACTCGATAAGGAGTTTTAAACGTCTCGTTAATCTTAAATCTCAACCGAGAAGGCTCGATTAGAACGGAGACAGATGCGGCACTTTGTATACGGCACGGAGGTCATCTCAATACTAAGAACTGTCGCCACACACGACACCGATATCAGATCACGTGGTCGAAACTCATCATCATCATGTACAATCGAAAACCATACATCCGCCATATTTATAACCTTTTCCTTTATTATTTTACGTCCGCATAAAAAAATCGACAGTGCGTATTCAAATTCGTCGAAATTGTTTATCGGATTTTATTCAAATTGTTTAAAATCGTGTTACTTTCTTAAATTCCGTCTCTGAAAAGCGATTTCTTGGATCGATTAGTCATTATGCTAATGCGGGCCACCCTCCGGTCTATTCAGTCTGATACTATTCTGATACGTTTCCGTTTATAAAATACCCCTTTCCTTAGGTCACTTTTTTTTTCTTTTACCTTCACATATTCCGCCGATTATTTCTCACCCACGGACACGTAAGGGCGACGATGTCAGAATGTTAAAAAGAATTGAACGAAGCTAAAATGTTGGGATCATTTAATTTTAAATAATTCCATTATTCACCCCTTTCAACAACGCTCAGATATTTATTCCGATAAAATCTTTAATACGTTTAATCAAAAAGCGCCATGAAAGCATTTAATGAATTTAAAAAGATTTGATTTTTTTAAATAATTTTATTTCTGTTCATGGAAGCTAATAACGATATAAATAAAAGCTTAAAAATCTGAAAATTCTAATACATCGGACATACTCTCCTTGATGGCCAATCAATGGTTTTCATAAGATTAGCATTTTTAAATCCTCTTTTTTCATTGGATTATGGGTTTTTAAGCGTTACTTTGATTGGAATATGGGCCTCTTTTTCATTAGATAATTTTATTTCTGTCCATGGAAGCTGACAAATAAAACTTAAAAAAAAACCTTCAAATTATTTTAAAAATATGAAAATTCTAATTCTAATACATCGGACATAACTGATGAGTGATGACCAATCAATGGCTTTAATGGGATTAGCATTTTTAAATCCTGTTTTTTTCATTGGATTAGGGGTTTTTAAGCGTTAATTTCATTGGATTATGGGTTTCTAAGCCGCCTTTTCATTGGATAAGAGGTTTTCAAGCTTCTCTTTCATCAGTTAATTTTATTTCTGTCCATGGAAGCTGACAAATAAAGCTTTAAAAAAAACCTTCAAATTATTTTAAAAATATGAAAATTCTAATTCTAATACATCGAACATAACTGATGAGTGATGACCAATAAATGGCTTTAATGGGATTAGCATTTTTAAATCCTGTTTTTTTTTTTCATTGGATTAGGGGTTTTTAAGCGTTAATTTCATTGGATTATGGGTTTCTAAGCCGCCTTTTCATTGGATAAGAGGTTTTCAAGCTTCTCTTTCATCAGTTAATTTTATTTCTGTCCATGGAAGCTGATAAAAAAAAACTATTAAATATCTGAAAATTCTAATACATCGGACATACTCTCCCTGATGACCAAACAATGGTTTTTCTGAGATTAGCATTTTTAAAACTTTTTTTTTTCATTGGATTAGGGTTTTTTAAGTTTTAATTTCATTGGCTTTTGGGTTTCTAAGCCTATTTTTCATTATATTAGACGTTTTTAGACCCTCTTTTTTATAGATTATGCAATTTTTAACCAGTTAATTTTTTTTTTAAATTTTATTAGGGGTTTTTAGGCCCTTTTTCTAAAAAGTTATTGTACGTATTACCCTCGAACCGAAGATTTCGGTATGGGGTCAAGAAGACCCAGTAGGGTCAATCTGACCTTTGATCTTTCCGTACATGAAAAAAAATCCGTGAGGACGACCCCAATAGCCTGCTTTCCTCCGGAAATCTTCTAAAAAAATTACAAGTCGATAATCTTGACGTGTTATATTTTTTTGATAAGAAATAAAAAGAAAAAAGTCTCCACTTTGAAACGTGTTAAGCCTAATGAGAAAACTAAACACACAAAAACCTAATAAAGAACCTACAAGTGAACACACGATGTTATTAAGTACACGAAACACTTTCGTTCGACTCTTTTTATATAAGATTTATGAGTTTTATTTTCCAGTTAGAACAAAAATAAAGAAAAACACAAAAAAGTTTCCTTTTATGGCTGGAAGTTTTGAACAAGTTTTTTTTTGGGGTCTGATAAAAATGTCATAAATACGAAAAAAAATTTGTTTTTTTGTTATTTGGAGATAAAATGATTTTGTTAACTTAATGATTTGAATGTAAAGAGGATCTTTGATTGTGGCTATCAGAAAGATCTTTATTGCCCTCTGGAGGATCCACAATAAATAAGCCAATTTCGAAGTTGTTTATGTGGATTTTGCCATATTGACGAGAGAGAGAAGAAAAAATATAAATAAAAAGGCAATACGTATTGAATTCATCGTATCCAACGAAATCTCCGAGCAATTACATTATCTTGACGCTCTGGAAAAGATTCTCTCACCCGACGGCGCCGAAATATTTCATATCCGTCGTCGCTCTCACGAAAAGAAGGGGGCGAAGGGGAAAAGGGACTCGAATACAATTGGCCTTTATCCAAAGGCCCTCTGAGGGGCAGCTTCTCCGAAGAGAGATGGAGATAGTCGGACAATTTATTGTCTAAATAAAACAGATCGGATCCGACAATTTTTTGCACCCTTAAAATATTCATTTTTACTCACTTGCGTTGAGTGGAGGATGGAGCCTTGTCGCCATATGATGAGCGTAACTCGTCGTAGCTCTCCCATAAACGCCGTGCACCCTCTGCTCATGATGGTAGGGCCCATAGTGCCTATTATATCCCGCCAGTTTGAACCAAATTTAATACATTTTTAAAAAAATATTTTTGTTCCCGTTTACGTATATCACTATAAAATACTGTTCCGATAAGGCAATAACCTAAAGAATTGACTATTTTCTATAATTATGAACACTTCGATATGACAAATTTTTTAAAAATTGAAGGCAAATTTCTATATTAAGCTCATAAATTGAAAAAATATTTATTTAAAAGTTATTGAAGGCGAAGCGATGAAGCACTAATTATTGTACGAAATTACTTTATTAGGACCTGAAAAATAAACGGTTTTTTATTTATTTTACTCACACGCGAATGGGCCCCTTGTGAATACGAGAAACTTTCACACAAAAGTTGGGAGGAAAAAAAAATCACGTGAAGGCTCTTTTGTCTACTGACCCGGTTCCCTATTGACGGTCTGACCTTGTTTTCACAGGGCCATTATCAAAATTAGCCCTTTTTCCATCGAATCTAAAGGTTTTTTTATTATTTTTTAAATAAATTTTCGCCACCATTTTCGCTTCCGTGATTCGCGAAATCGTGTTTTTGAATAAAGAAAAAAAAAGCACGTAAACCAAAGATTTATATCTCGATCCCTATCGAAATTCTAAAATTTCTCACACAATTTTTTTCTTTTAAAAAAACACAAAAATCGTTGGGTACCCTTCAGAAATACCGAACTGTTATGAGGGTTTAGCATCTTCGGGGGAAAAATCCTAGGAGAGAGGACAAAAAGCGAATTAGTCACTTAAAAATTGACAAAATAAACAAAGAAAATATTGAAAAATGTGAAATTTCCTATAAAAATTAAGGGATTCAAAAAGGTACCACGTGTGAGGAAGATTAGAAAATACAAGTTCAGAAATACCGAACTGTTATGCGGGTTTAGCATCATGGGGAAAAAATCTTTAGGGGAGGACTTAGACATTCAAAAATTTACTAAATCAAAAAAATGTTGAAAGTTTTCAAATGAAAAATATGAAATTGATAAAAATCGAGGGATTCAAAGGGGGACCACGTGTGAGAAAGATAGGAAGAAGGTTACCAGCGCGGTTATCGACTTTGACCTAAATGATCCTTTTTAGCCTTCATTATTTCGATTCTGTTTTTGGGAATAATTTAAAATTTAAAAAAAAAATTAATAAAAAAATCAATTAGAAGAAAAAAACGTTCGCACAGACACAAGACACATCCAAACTTGCATTCACTCTTTTGAAAGAAAATAAAGAAAAGAAAAAAAGGGGAAGAAAAGTCTCTTTCGTATTCTTTTGATCACAAGGGGCCCGATCATAGAGGCTCACCGAATTACAAAAGAAGCACTAGTATACAGAAAGAGATAGAGGACAGAAGTGGGACTAGCGAGCGTGGTTTTCAACCCCCTAGAAAGCCCTTTTAGAGCGCAGGTCTTCTCGTTTCCCCCCCTACCGCCGAGTCTGCCCTAGTTCTTCAGGGGGGGACGCTTTTTTTAAAAACACAAAATAAGGGGGTTGCCTTTTTGTTTATACACGCCTTCCGTCAACCTTAGACCAATAATAGACAACAAAAACAAAACGTTTTCGCTTCAGAATATGTAGATGCAAAACAGACTACCATTAGAAAGAGCCCAATTTTATCACCCGGAATGCCTTCGAAGCCCGATATGAAGCCAATTTTGTAAGAAAAGAGGTGATAAAATTTTTTTTATCTCGAAATAGACTTCAGAATCGTGTTCCTCACACCAAAAAACGTTGGGAACCACATTTTGGGGCAAATAAACAAATAGAAATTTTTTTTTTTTGGTTGGTCAACTTTGAGTCAATTTTTGAGGGAGAAGGAGTCATCTGAGAACTATTTTTATTAAAACAACTTTGATAGCACTTTAAAATAGCTTTCCAACGGTGTATTGAACGACTAAATCGGTTAAGAACTAAGGAAGTAATGGAAGTTTAAAGTTAATCATTACAAAAATCATGTGTGGTTTTCTTTGAAAACGGACTCGATCCACCAATTTTAAAATTTTGAAAAAAATTGAGGGTGTTTCTGACATAAAAATACACGTTTCCTGTTGATATAAATGTGTCACGATTTTTTTAACTACCGTTTTTAATAGAAAATGTGAAATTCGCACTCTGGATTTTCGCATAAAAAAACTGCCCCCTTCGTCGTCCGGAAAAGTGATTAAATAAACTAAAAATTTGGTGTATTCATGTTTTTGGAGGATTAAGTTTAGGAAAAATAAAAATAAAAATTGAAGGGGGGATTTTTTGGGCGAAAAGCCCTTCTAAAACCAAGACAAACCCTGAATTTGCCGGACTTTTCCATGCTTCCATGGACTTCCCGTCAATTGAAATTCCCTGACATTTCCTTATTTTCCACGATTTCCTTGTTGGTGGCCACCATGAAAGATTTCGTTTCCTTTAGTAAAAACGGTTTATTTTAAGCCTAAATTTAAATAGAAAAAAAATTAAAGGGTTTATCTTTTTGATTAGGATGACTTGTCCGGCCAATTTTCGAGTCTTTCATCACGGATCGAAGGGCCTAGATGGTAAATAAAGGCTATGACATTTTCTAAGCCTCGGGCTCTATTTATGATAAGGTCGTTCGGTACAAAATATAAAATTGCTATTAGATGAGTGAGTCGAGGATAAAAAAAAGTTAAAATAAAGGTTATAAAAGTTAATTGTTTCCCGTCAGAGTTTTTTTTCTCCCGCCCCCCCTTTATTTTACAAGCGTGATTTTTTAAACGACGAAGATAGTTTTGAAAGTTATTTTAAAACAAAAAGTTTTGCAGGTGAAGTTAATTTTTTTAACCTTCATAAATCATCACACTTGTTTAAAGAGATAAAATAAAGTTTGCGTTGTTTTGCAATTTGACTTCCTTAAAAGGAAGAAATTGCGATATTTTCTGAAAAGTGAGCTAAGGAAGGCCAAAATTTTTTGAGGTGCTGAGTACGATTATGACGTTGGTTTTGCCGAGAAAATGTTTCATGGGGTAGTTTCCTTAGTTTGAAGTTTTTTATTATTTTTTTTTAATATTATTATTTTATTATTATTATTATTATTATTATTATTATTATTATTATTATTATTATTTTGTGATAACTAAGAATATTTTAGTGCAGGAATTTTTTTTTATTTTTTTAATTTTTTTTTATTTAACGTTTAAATCGATATTTTTTCTAAATTTTCGAAAATCCGTATTTTTTAACTTCAAGGAGGTGCCACGCTCCTCCAGTCGAGCGTTGGCTATAATGGGGAGTCTTCCAAGTTGTCTCGTACTCTTCGAAATGGAATGAAAAACGAAAGTGGAGGAAAAGACGTTTAATAGTTTGAACCCATTACGAGAGGAGCGTGACGAAAATTTAAGTTGAGTCAAAACTCAATTCAAAGCGGTTGAAAAGGGACATATCTTTCACAATTCATTAAAACCGAGCCCGCTCCAGAAGGGAAAACTTCGGAATTAAACGTTTCCCCCATGGTGTAATTACTTGTGATGTTGTCAAATTTCGAAAACTCACGATTTCTAAAATAATAAATGAAAAACTTTTTGTATTAGAGTTCGTAATTAGGTTTTTTCCTCGAATATATTATTATTATGTTTTTAGATAAAAAAGGAGGCTCAAATGATTAAACTCTTTCTTATCAGTGGCAGCTGACGTGACTCAATATTGTGATGGGATCGACCCTCCATCAGACAAAACCATTTAGAACCAATAGCCATAAACGTTTATCTTTTTGATCGAACCTTTTTTTTAAAGAAAATTCACAAGAAAAAGACAAAATTATAAACTTTTTGTAAAGAAATTGAAAAGAGTGAGAAAAAGAAGGCCTCGTTATTCCTCCATTACTTATCCTCTAATAAAGGAAGCTGAGTGTGCAGGATTCTCTAGAAGTAGAAGCCGGTCGGATTAGGTCGAGAGTGCTCTTGTAGCTATCACCGCTCGGCCATCTCTCTACCTCGACCAATAACACGTTCAATATCAAACCCTTCAAAAAGCCCTCAAAACCTTCCGACGAGCTGAATCACACATTTTCGCCCTCGACAAAAAAATAAGCTTCGGATTTTTATTCCGAAATTACGATAAAATCTTGAAAAAGAGATTTTCTTTGTATGATTTTTTTTTCCTTAAAGGGTCCATCTCTGAGATGAGAACATCATTCATAAGGCGCCTTGGGTCTAATTTGCACCATGAAGTTGACGAATCGCCCACACGTTAGACCTTTTTTTTTATTCAATTTGAGATTTTTTTGATGCCAATTATTAGGGACGCAATTATATTTTAATAGTAAGAATGGAAAGATGCCTCGAGTTTCGATATCGACCTGTCTAGTGGCATTGTAGAGCAAGCGCACTCCAGATGCATTCAATGGTATATTTACTATAGGGACACGTAGTTTATTTACCCCTAACCTACCCTTCTACACCTGGCCACCTTGACCCGAGACAGAACCTTTGTCACACAATACATCCCCGCGAAATTCATTGAGGCAAATATTTTTTTCTTTTATCAAGGTTTATAAATTTTATCACAAATTTTAGGTTTCGCATAGATATTTACACTATAAAAATACACTAAAATGAAAATTTTGGCTCAAAAAATACAGAAAATCTTAACTTGGGCTAAAAAATTTAAACAGTTAAAAAAACGACTAAAAATTAATTTATGGTTCTATTCTAAAAATAGTCTATTTACACGTTTAGGAGCAAATTACAGGGTTTTGGACTAAAGGGTTCCAAACCAGATAAAAAGGGATCCCAACTAGCTAAAATAAAAAGGGGTCTAAATAAGCTAAAAAGGGGTTCAAACCAGCAAAAAAAGAGTCTAAACAAGCTAAAAAAAGGGGTTCAAACCAGCAAAAAAAGAGTCTAAACAAGCTAAAAAAAAGGGGTCCAAACTAGCTAAAATGCGTCAAAGCAAGCTAAAATGGGTTCGAAATAGCTACGAAGGGGTCCAAACTAGTTAAAAAGGGGTCCCAACAAGAAAAAAAAGGGTCTAAACAATCTAAAAAGGGGTCCAAACTAGCTAAAATGGGTCTAAACAAGATAAAAAGTGGTCAAAACTAGCAAAAAAGAGTGTAAACAAGCTAAAATAAAAAGGGGTCTGAACAAGCTAAAAAGGGGTCCCAAGTAGCTAAAATGGGTCTAAACAAACTAATAAGTGGTCCAAACTAGCTAAAATGGGTCTAAAAAAGCTAAAAAGGAGTCCCAACTAGCTAAAATTGGTCTAAACAAGCTAAAAAGGGATCCCAACTTGCTAAAATGGGCCTAAACAAGCTAAAAAGTGGTCCAAACTAGCTAAAATGGGTCTAAACAAGCTAAAAAGGAGTCCCAACTAGCTAAAATTTGTCTAAAAAAGCTAAAAGAGGTCCAAACTAGCTAAAAGAAAAATGGGTCTAAACAAGCTAAAAAGTGGCCCAAACTAGCTAAAACCCTTCAAACAAGCTAAAAAGGAGTCCAAACTAGCTAAAATAAAAATGAATCTAAACAATTTAAAAAGTGGTCCAAACTAGCTAATAATTGGTCTAAATAAGTTAAAAAGGGGCCCAACTAACTAAAATGGGTCTTAACAAGCTAAAAGGACTCCAAACTAGCTGAAATAAAAATGGATCTAAACTAGATAAAAAGTGGTCCAAACAAGCTAAAATGGGTCTAAAGAAGCTAAAAGGGGTCCAAACCAGCTAAGAAAAGTTCCAAAACCGTATAAAAGAGTCCAAACTGCCTTTTTGGAAACAAAACCGCATAAAAGAAGAGTCCAAACCAGCTAAAAAGGGGTCCAAAAGTCTTAAATGGGTCCAAACTAATAACCTTCTAGGTTATAGTGCATAAAGTTGAAAAGAAAAACTAAATTAAATGATTAAATCCTATTCAATTTATTTTGACGAATTTACGATCCATGAAAGAGAAGCTTTTGTAAAAATGAAGACAACAAAAGGTTTTTGTAACGGAAAAAACGTACACACAAAAAATTATCTCACATCGTGCTCCGATGTATAAATCGGGGACTAACGGAAGCTCATTTTAACCTTCAGGAAGTTAAAGAGGTTGCGAGAAAAGAGGGGTTCGAAAGCGAAGCTTCCAAGAGAGAAGAAAAAAAAAAATAGAGGAAAAATGGCTAGACTCATAAATCAAGTTCCATTGAGGGTAAAGAAAAGGGGAGTCGGTTTTCCTAAAAGGGGAAAGAAAAGGAAAAAATAACGTAATTAAAAGTAATAAAATTAGGTACGTCTTGGCCGTCTACGTGAGCCGAGTGGTTAAGACTTGTAATTAAAGAAAAGGGATTTTTTTATGTTTCTCTTTCCGAAAGAAAAAAAGCGGTAAAATCTTGAAACTTAAGGTTTTCCTTTCCACCTAAGGATAAGCCGTTTATAAACATATGTGTTTACCCGGGTCGTTTGTGAAAATATTGGCTCGGCCAGGGCCAACACTTTAACTCAACGATAACGGCCACTTTTTCCCTTCAAAGAAATTTTTTCAGGTAAATAAAACAATATTTTTAAAAACTTTTTTTTTTTTCTGCTGCATAATTTATTTACGAAAAATTCGTATCTGATTCGAGAGGGGAAAAATGGCATTCCATATAGGAAACATTTCAAAAAGCCAGTTATCTGAAGAAAGAAAAAAAAATATCAATGATTCTCGAGAATGTTTCCGAAGGCTATGCGATATAATGTCAAGGGAGGACAATATCCGAGGCCTTTCTGGCACATAATCAAATTAGGAGGAGTTGTGCCAAATGGGTTGTCGGGTAAGAAGGGGCACCCCCCACCATGGATATGGAAAGTCTCCCCCTTGTTAGACAACAACAATTTATCGGTCGCTGCCCAACAGATTACCGAGATTTTAACGTTTAACACGTGCGTTTAAAACTTTTATGGGCGATAAAAAAGAGAAGCACAAATCAAAGTCGGGAAGTCAACATATGGGATGGACAAAAGACCTGGAAGTGGAAAGATAGGATCTTGCAGAATCAACCCCTTGAGAAAAGAAAAGGCGTTTCCATGCTTCTTCTTATCCTCTGGCACATTCTTGAATAGACTTTCGAACATTACCCATAAATAAATATTACGTCCGGAGACTCTATTTCCCGGGGCTATTCCCATCCACGGTTTGCGACCCCGTTAAACTTTATCGGAGGACGATCTCTTTTAGGTGAGAGTCGTTTAAGTAAGATTATTATAAAAGGGAGGAGAAAAATAAGAAAAGCACTCACTGTTTGAATCGCTGTCTATTATTTTCTTCGTTTTCGAGACGTTGATTGATCCTGAAAAAGAAAAATTCAATTTAAAATCACCAACTTTACATCTCTTTCCTACATAGGGCTGCCTAGGACGTCAACAGCTACATTGGGATACACTTTTTCTTCCTCCTACACCAAAATTTCCCCTCACAAGTTGGCGTTTTTTGGTTTTTTTGAAGATAACTCGAAAACTACGCACCCTAGCGAAATAATGACTTAATTCAAATTTAAAGCTCGTAAAATTTTCTACAAAAAAAGCTTAGTAGGTTTTTCTCTAGGAACTATAATTAAGGAGATATGGAAAGAAAAGAAAAGAAGAAAAAAATGCAATTCGTCCCAACGAACACTCGTCATAACTCAACAAAAAAAAGTTGGCGTTTTTTGGTTTTTTGCAGATAACTCGAAAACTACGCACCCTATCGAAATAATGACTTTATTCAAAATTAAAGCTCGTAAAATTTGCAACAAAAAATGTTCAGTGGGTTTTTCGCTAGGAACAACAGTTAAGGAAGAGGAAAGAAAAGAAGGAAAAAACTACAATTTCGACAAAAAAATTAAAAACTGCGGAAACTTACGACAATCTCTTGAGCCTAATCCTCACTCTGGCTATTTTTCTGTTATAATAACCAATAATATTTTCTAACGATAAATTTAAGGGGCCTAAGACAAGAGTTAAAACTGTTTAATTGCTTCAGATAAGGGGGGTATATTGGTTTAAGAGTATAATGAGGCTCCCCGTATAATGAGCCTCATCCTAGTTTACTGATTTATTCATCCAGATAAAGGCTAAACTTTGACGGTCAGCACACATTAAAAATTGGAAAATTATCAAAAGAAAATCGTATTTGGATTCATTATTGATTCAACGGCCGGAAAGTGGAACGAATAGGTAAAGTTAAAGGACTATTTACTGTTGAGAAAACAGACTAAAGCCCACTAAAGGAGGATCTTTGAAAACTTGCTCGAAACAAGTTTTTCGGCGGAAAAAACTTCTCCGAGACCTCTCAAATTGGTAAATGATCAAAACAGATTGTTCTCACATACATAATTCATCAACTTCTTTTAACTTGAGGCGGCCTCGTTGAAACTTTTCGCGAAAGCTTAAATTAGCAATCAAATTTTCAAATGGGGTTGAAACCCTTATAAAAAGCGATTTATAAGTTTCCGTGCCTAAAAAATCTAGAAATTTCATGATATTTCAATCATTCTAAAGACGGTAGTTAACCTAATAAATTGGAAAATATCGTGCGATTTTTTTTATACAACATTTTTATGTTTTCCTTTAATTCTAATGGTTTGCAATAAAATTAGAATATTAAAATAATTTTTTTGAGTGAATACCTCCGCATTGGAAACACGCCTAGATAGCGAAAAAAAACTAATGTATTCTATTGCGGCCAAAAAGTCGGACAAAAGACCTTTGTTGTAAATTATAAAAGAAAACTGCGATAAGACTGCAGAATGATTGAAAAAAATCAACTTTTTTTCGGAGCTGTGAAATGAGCTGTAGCGATACTTTCATGTAAATGATGGCGTGAGAGAAGAATATGTACGCCGATAGATTATTTCCTGGATAATTTGCCTTTCAAGAGGGGCCCCCCAGTCCGATATCATCTGTTATTAATAAGACTTTTCGGAATTTAGTGGCTTCTGAGGCGAGTCGATCGTTGGCCGAGTTCCGAAAGGCGATGTGAGCTTTGAATAACGCCCTTTTGCAATTCCCCTTGAGATTTGAGAAGTTAATTAGTTACGTCTTAGACATTTGAATGAAATATGCAACGGCTAGATAACTTTCCAAACCCTACAGATTTGTATTCTACTCCTCACAACCCAGAAACCCAGATGTTCTTCATATTAAAATCTTATTTCATTTTGTCTTTTCCCAAAAATCAAATGAGAAACTTTTATTTTAAATAAAAACCAAAAGAAAAGGGGCTAGTTATGGAGGAGTCTACAGACCTCTCCACTATGGCTAATGTTCCCCCACAACCAGAATAGGGCAAAATGTAATTGAATTACAAATTACAAATTTCTTTGAAGTAATTGAATTACTTTGTAATTTCAATTACAATGTAATTGGGAAAAAGTAATTGGATTACAAATTACAAGTAATTCAATTATTCTCTCTAGAGTATCTTTTATAGAGTATCTCTCTATAGAGTCTATAGAGTATCTCTATAGAGTATCTCTCTCTTTTATAGAGTCTCTCTAGAGTATCTCTTATTATTCTCTCTAGAGTATCTTTTGCTGTGATGATGAAGTCTAGAGTGTCGTTTTTCGATGATGAAGGATTCTAGAGGGTCATTTATCGTTCATAAATAAACCTAGAGTGTCATTTTAGGATTATAATGGCACCTAGTATGCCTTTTACTTTGAAAATGAATTCTAGAGGGTCTTTTTTCAATGATGAAGGATTCTAGAGTGTCTTTTTAGGATTATTATGCCATCTAGGATGTCTTTTACTTTGAAAATGAATTCTAAAGGATCGTTTTTCATTTTTCTTGAAAATTTAGTGAAAATAGATATTTTTCGATTTGTTCTAATTTGTAATTGAAAATGTAATCTAATTACAAATTACATTGTAATCGAATTACATTGTCATTGAATTACAATGTAATTCAATTACTTACTATAAAAAGTAATTCGAATTACAATGTAATTCAATTAGTTACTATAAAAGTAATTCAATTACATTGTAATTTAATTATTAATTCAATTACAATGTAATTCAATTACGCTCTACTCTGCCCACAACCAACTGATCATTCATTATCACCTCCTCCACCTTCCCACTACCTCTCATCTAGCATCCACCTCCTCGCTCCTCCTTTCAACTACCACTTTAGACTCTCCCATCACCTCCTCTACCCTCTGGGACCTCCCCCAACCTCCCATTATCTTATCCACCTCCCCACACCATCATCCCTCTTCCCATCTTTTAAGATCCCACCCTTATGGTGAAATATTAGTGAAGAAAGGTAGCACTCGAGTAGGGGATTAGGGCACACAAAATATAAAGGGCGAAACGTAAAATTTGAAACGTGAAATTTGTTTTTTGCTTGAAAGCACATTAATGGTCACTCTAAGAATAATCGCATGATTAAACCCAAATATCGAATAAAACTTGAGTTTCGATAAAGAAAATTCAAACGAAACAAGTGGATTGAACTTGAAAGACTAATGATGATATTCTGAGGCTTTATTGCTCCCCTTTTTTATATTTCGATCTCGAAAAGCATTGACGTGATGACCCGAGGTTTTCTACGGTAATTAGTTTGGTCGGGTCGCGTGACTGCCTCCGCAAGTCACGATAATTACCTCACCACCATGAATTCTCCCCTCTTTTCGCTCCTTTTCTCCTTTTTTCGAGTCGACTATTCCTCGCCTCCAGCTTCAGCCTTAGAATTGAAAAAGAGGACTTTTTTAATGTATACTCGACACGAAATTTTTCATTGTATAATCCAAGATTAGAATTCGCCAACATACGGAAATGTCACCGCTTTACTCGAAACTTGAAAATCGTGAGGGGAGCTCATTTATAAATGTTTTTTTTTCAAATGACCATGATAATCAATTTTTTAAATAACGTTAATCATTTTTAATATTCTGTAGACAGTCGTATCCCATAAACAAAACCAATCGGATCGGAAACAATGGGAGCGCTCGGATTCCACAAAAGGTTTTTGTTCGAAATATGCGAAAAGATGAGATCGGGAAATAATTAGGGCGATAACGTTTCCATTGATAGCCGCGTCCCTGGACCTTTTTAACACGATCGCGAAAAACCAATTTGAAAAAAAGGGTTAAACCGATTCTGGAATTCGAATGAATAAAAAAAAGGAGTAATATCAGGGTTTCCGACCATATTTTAGGGCTTTTAACGTTCGTGATTGTTATGTGAGATGGTACAACCATGCGATCCATGAAATATTAAGACGCTTTGGGGTTTTTTTTCGTCTCCCTTCAACGAATTTTTAGACTACAACATTTAACTGACAATTATCACGCAATATTATGAGAGAAAAAAAACGGAGGGGTTAATATCTTTTTGGATGAAACTGAAACGATGGGGCTTGTTGTGTGGTGGGGAAGGGGTATGGGTTGCCAGGGCAGGGAGAGTTGAGAGGATAAATGGAGGACGCAATCATGGGTTGGGGGGGACTAGTTTGGGGGTAATTTGGGTTAGTTTGGTTGAAAAAAGAGATTTTGTTGGGATATTCCGATAGTTTGAGTTGGGGGATGATTGGAGGGGAGAGTTGGGAGGCTAAAATGGGGGACATCATGGTGGAGGTAATTGGGGGTTTGGGGGGACTAATTGGGTATTTGGGTTAGTTTGGTTGAAAAGAAGAGATTTTTGCTGGAATATTTTGGTTAGGTTGAGTTGGGGGGATAATTGGGGGAGTACCTATGTGGAGGGATAGATGAGGTATTAGTGAGGGAGTAATTCTGTGATAGTTGGAAGGGTGATATTAGTTGGGTAGTGGCGGTAAGGCGGTAATAGGGCAAGGAGAGTTGGGAGATTAAATGGGGGAAATCATGGTGGAGGTAATTGTCGGTTTGGGGGGGACTAGTTAGGGGTAATTGGGGTTTGTTTGATTGAAAGAAGAGATTTTTGCTGGGATATTTTCTTTGGTTGAGTTGGGGGGATAATTGGTGGGTACCTATGTGGAGGGATAGATAAGGGATTTAGTGAGGGAGTAATTGGGGGATATGGGGGTTGAATTGGTTATTGGGGGTAATAGGCCAGGCAGAGTTGGGAGGTTAAATGGCCCCAATCATGGTGGAGGTAATTCTTGGTTTGGGGAGACGAGTTAGGGGGTAATTGCGGTTAGTTTTTGCAAGAATATTTCGTTTAGGTTGAGTTGGGGGTTGATTGGGGGAGTGGGTATGAGGCAAAAATGAGGAAATTAATGGGGGATTGTTGGGGCAATAGGGCAGTGAGACTTAGGACTAATGGGGGAACTAGTTTATCAAGTTGGGTTTCGCTTGGTTGAAAGAAGAAATTTTTGCTGGGATTTTTAACTCAGGATTTTTGGATAAAACAAACAGGATTATTTAAACTTAAACCTTAAGTTTTGACCGTCCAGTTTTTAACCTACGGATCTGTAGCTCCCCCTCCTATCCCAGGAGAGTGAGGCATGGGGACTCCCGTATTAAAAAGAGGAGTAAAAAGAAAGAGAAAAATAATCACAAGTTTGTACTTGTATGATGGAACTGCACTTTATTGAAAATCTAAAAGAAAAACTGCTATTCAACTTCAGTGACGATCCCTGCTGAGCCTTTAAAATCCCTTCTTAGTTGAGACAGTTGAAGATCGGAATTGGAATGTTCCTCCCCATTCGGGAGGCTGCGTCACGTGTCTTACTGTCGATTACCATCATTTGACTCTAATTAGGTCAATTTTAGTTTTTCAGGCTATTTTAATTAAAGAAATTAACCACTTTTTTTATTTACGGAATAAAAATCCGCATGCTGGATTTAATGAAGTATGAAAATTGTTCCTAAACACTTCATTAGCGAGCGTGAGCAATTAAGTTTAATGTTACATTCCATTATTTTGACTGATTGCTCGAAAGGAGCGGAATTCGCCATACACGAAAGTTGGAACGTAATCCAAAACGGAGATTGAGGTGTTCCGAATTGGAATTGCTCGCCCAAGTGTAAGTTAATTGAAATAGAAGGAAAAGAGGTGGAGGCGGAATGAAAATTTTCGCTTGGGCAAAATAAACCGCCCGGAATAATTTCCACCTTTTCATCATGAATATTTCGAATTAAACGAAAAAAAGAGGGAATTTTTGTTTGGAAACTTTTAGCTGCGGGATGCGAGGTCGTACGTCCTGATCGTGGGATGACAACCGAGCTTAGACCACATCTAGAACCGATAATCGTTCTTAATGGGGTTGCTGGCCAATATGGTTACCCTAATTGCCAGTCTGAAGCTAAACCGTCCCAAATCGTCCCTCCCATTACTTCCATATTGGTTTGATCCCCTCAAATTGTCCCGAACAGAAATTTACCACCTTTTAAATAATTGCCCCAGCTTCACCCAAGAGTTTCCAAAATAACGGGAGGGAATAGATAATGCAACAAAACGTTTAAATACTAGTTTGGAGAAACTTGCCGTGCAAATAGATAGCATGTTTTGAACTGGAAAAGCTCTGTTTAGTTGCTTATCTGACACAAATATCCACAGCGGCCACAATAGGCTTAGAGAGCACTTTTCACATAAACTAGGATGAATAAAAGAAGATTAGAAAAGAAAGAGAAAAAAAGTGCTGAAGCACAAAACTTTAAAGCCATAAATGCATGAAAAAATGGGACATTTTTGCAAAAGCGCGAAAATTTAAAAGCCGTACCATTTCCAAACCATAAAGTGAGCCAAGTCCGGAGACCGCCGGACTGGTAGTTCTCCCGTAGGGCAAACAAATGTACACGTTTTTTTAGCGAAGTTGTAATGACCATTAAAGCGTAACCCTTTCTGAACCATGAAAGATGCTCGGACTTTTTTAAAAATTTCCCTTTAAAACGAGACTAATACCGACTATCTAGGACCATCCGTTCTCTCGTGAGAGCCATAAATGGATAGTAAAGTGAGCAATTTTATCAGGGTCATTTTTGAACACCGATATCTCCGGAACGGCTCGACCGATTTTGGAGTTCGAAAGCTCATTCGACGCAGAATTTAATAATCTTTCTTTTTTTACTTCGTGGTTAAGTCGCTTAAACGCATTGTTTAGGCGCTAGAGGTCTAACACTGAAAAATTTCTGATTTGGCCGGTTTTTCAAAATGGCACAGGAGGGTCCCGCAAACCTTGTGGTCCTAAACAAGATTAAAACATTAAATAAAATAGTGCACCTTATGCAATTTCAAATTCTGTATCTCTTGGATTATATGAACAGAAAATTGTTTAAATTGTCAGGTATTTAATAGTTTATTTTTGAGCGTAAAATGTAGACATGGCTAGGGAGCAGCTGACACACTAAGTTGTGACCGCACCAACTTTTGTTCGGGTTTGAGGGGGGGAGGGGGTGAAGAACGGATGAAACTTGGTCGACAGACTGTTGAAAGGGATAAAAAACGAGGGCTTTTTAAAAACTTAATTGATTTGATGTTCAACTGGGATGTTCGATTAAGGACAATGTACTCCATCAATGGGGCTTGTGATTTGTCGGATCCCCTCGGGTTTCGGGATCGTCCTCTCCCCACTCTGTCGGGACGTTTAATTGCCGGGCATTTGTGAACCGTCCACGTTGATAACTCCTGATTATCGCGGAAAAAGGTTCTAAATTAATCGGCGAGATGTTTCCGGGTTATTTATGGAAACGCGAGGAAAAATGATGAGCGTCTAGGGAAATTTGTAAATTTTACCTGAATTGGGCGGAGTCGGGGTTAAAGGTGGAGGACTTTCTTGGACGAGATGAACCAATCCGGGGCCTTTGCTCAAAACTGGACCTTGAAGTACAAGATTCCTTTGTACTAAAATCGGACGATTTTGAACGAGGCTGACCACCTTTTGTTCGCTACCTTCCCCATCGCCGACAGTCTCCAATAGTATCCCTGAAAACCAAAACAAAATGAAAGAATTTTCTTGTCGTAACACGGAAACGAAGAAAGGAGCTTTTGAGGTCGAAAAAAAAGTCATTTTTCAAGACGGGGCCTTTCGGTGTTTGTCACCAGTCACAAACTAGAAAATGTCTCGGAAGGTAGAGAAAAGTATGAATTTTTCATCTCCCATACATGAAAAGTGCCGCCCTAAATGTATGCCCATAAAACTTCCCTAAAAGACGTCAATTTTGATGTTTTGACAATGGTTAATAATTCGGATGTGCAGAAAACTTACAAAGAAGTGGGGGTGGGTCGAAGAAGGTGATGGAAGATTTGGGGTAGGGTGGGGCCATGTTTTAGAGTTATCGTGGAGGAGGTTGAGGGAAGTGATGGGTGTGGAGGAGGTGGGGGATTCTGAGGAGAAGTATTCCAAAAAGTTGGTTTCCTCCTCCAAAACACGATTTCAGGATCAAAAAAATTCATTTTTTCAACCGCTTTATTTTAAGGGCGCTAAATTTAATTTAGTCTGATGGCTGAGCACCAGAAGGAACAGCAATAGAGATTTGCTAAAGTTCTAATTGGGTTGGAAACTTTGATGGCCCGTTTCGACTCGGGTTTTCCCTTGAACGCATACACAAACTTCCGCAAGATACACACTTTAAAGTTTGATAAAATTTTGCGAACCTGATCGCGTATCCGGCGACTGTTTGACGGCGAAAGTGCCGAGGTTGAGAGTTTTGAAATCGGCGAGGTCTTGAGAATCGGGTTTCGAATTGTCGATTACTCGGATGGTAGCTTTGTGGTTGAGCTGGATGATGCCGTTGTCGACGAGCGCCTGGACGAGCTGCTGCGTGTTCGGAGCGCCGAGCTCTTTTTCACGACCGTCGCCATCTTCTCCCTCGGTCTTAACCCCTGAAACAAACAAAATAGCGAAATATCTTCACACTCGATTTCAAAGCCGATTTGTGACTCCCGTTTTGAAATTTTGCCAACGATCGGACTCCTTTTATGCTCGACCAATCTAGAACTTCCGGGTGTTTAGTGTTTGGAGCCCTCATAGGAGGGGCGGACAAGGGTTGTATACTGTGACCATTACGGACAGGAAATCTTTGCGGCCAACCTGTTCCAGAGAGTCGTATCCCAAATTTAAAGCCTTTTCTAGATCTCAAAACCTTTCCTACCATTTATTTCTTTATAGGTCGATAAACTACTCGAAAATACACACATTTAAATCATTCGATAACTTATTTCTTTCAGCCTTTATGTTTAGGACCGTCATAAAGAAAGGGAACATAATGTTAGATATTTAACTCGATTAGTAAGGATATAACTCAGGCGAAGAAAAAGAAGTGGGCCTGAATTATCCAAAGTCCTCCCATCCCTCTCGGGTCGTATATAAGGTTAAATCGGGCTTGGAAATTGAAAAGAAATATCTGTCCTGCCCCAAGGTGGGCGAATAACTCACCGAGGTAATCTAAAGCTTTTGTGCTCCTCTCGGATTTGTAAGAAGTGGCGGGGGTGAATTCCGTCTTGAATAGGCCCGCTTTTCTATTTATCCCCGAAAAAAGAAATCAACGCCCGATTTTGACGTTTGGATTGGGAAGTTTGAAGAAAAAGGGGAATTTACATAATTTTCGAACTGAAGTCGTAAAACAGCGATGGGGCGAATAATATAAACGTCGCGACCTAGCGTGAGAGGTTGACATTTAAAAAAGTTGACAAAACCTCACTCATTTCACTCTATTACCCCAGATCTCGCCGAAAACTCGAAAAAAGTTTTATTTTTACTCCAAGTTCCGACATGTAAAAAAAATCAATTTTAATACATGATTTAATGGTTAGAATAGCTAAGTTGGTTCGAACGCTACCTGTTGAGTAATCGTTCACTAAGTGGTCTCTACGAAGTGCCACTAGTATCGTAAGTACCATACAATGAAGCCAATGCAACAAAAATCGAATTGGACATCCTATTAGGAAAGAATGATTTTGAGGTTTTTTCAACCATCTAGAGAGCTGTTTATCTAGTTTGGGTGGTTGATAAGATATTCTGGGCCCAAGAAAAGGAATGGTGGAAGAGAATTTCGAGGCATAGGAGAGCTATAGCAGGCATTTAGTGGTCCAAGAGGTTTTTCGCGATTGAAGTACTTTAGAGAACATAATGGGACTTCATGGGGTGTTGAAGTGGTTTTTAAAGGATTTAAAGACGCTATTAGGTAGGTAGGTCAAAAATAGAAGAATAGAGACTTTTCCAGAAATGGTGACACAAAAAGTGAGTTTTGAAATAAAATAAGATTGCCTCAGATTGGGCATTTTGTAGCAAATTGAGCTGCTTCAAAGTAGGTGATTCGGAGATGAATCGACCAACAAAACCAAATATTGAACAGTGTTGCCAGTTTTGGGCCAGGGGGAAAAAAGATGAAAGTGAAGGTTATCTATTTTACCCCTTACCCCTAACATTTTGAAGCAAGTTTCGAACGATTCTCATCTTTTTCCCCCCTTGTTGTTCTACCAGATGATAGCACTCCTTCATAGACCCTAGATGGCGCTAATATATCAAAATTGACGAAAAAGTGACTTTCATCTTTTTCCCCCTGGTCCTTCAGTTCCATTTAATAGTTGGAAATTTAACTTTCGAATATTTCGTAGTCGTGATATTATTTCATAACGGGTCAGAGATATATGTCCACTTGACTCGGTTTACAGCCGGGGCTTTGCAGGCTTAAGCGACGGGGGCCGAGAGAGTGGGTTAAAAGCCATTCCTATGATATTAGGGATCTCACGGTTATCTATTTAATGGCCTCTTCTCCTATATTTATAACTAACAACCTACATTAAACTTAGCGAGGTATTATCCCAGTTTTGAAACTTAAAGAAGAAAAAAATGAAGTCGGAAACCATTTTTACGTGTATCGATTCGAACGTTTTTGAATAAAAAGAACCCCTTGGGACAAAAGAACATTCGGATCAGGTGCTACTCTTTCAGAATAAAAAAAGGGACAAAATCACAATACACTTTTGCAATATTAGGAAACTTTAGGCTCGTTATTAATCAAAAAATGATTATTTTGAAAAAACAAAAAAAAAATTGTTTCATTTCAATTTCACTTTTTGTTTGAATAACAAAGAGGGGGTATGAATTAAACATAGGCAGTATCCATTACCAAGAGTTATTCTCGTCTGAATAAAAAATTCGTATATTCCGGGATCAACGTTTTTTCTTTCTTCATAATTACAGTAAAATGTACCTTTTTTTTAAAAACAATGGTAAATTGCAATTTTGACCTAACAAAGGTCACAATCTTTATTTATAACTGACAATTAATAGTCTAATAGCCAGAGGGTTTTATCAAAAGGTGCGCTATTTTATGATTTTATCTAGTTTAAGACCATAAGGGTATGAAACATGTCATCCTTCCCCCCTTGTTTCGTCAGCCATTTTGAAAAAACTGGCCAAAATCAGAACTTTTTCAGTTTTTGACCTCTAGCGCCTAAACAATGCGTTTTAGAGACTTAACCACGAAGTAAAAAAAGAAAGATTAATAAATTCTGCGTCCAATAAGCTTTCGAAAGTCAAAATCGGTCGAGCCGTTCAGGAGATATCGATGGTCAAAGTTAGGACCTATTTTTGATGTTTCTCGGGCTGCTTTTGGGCGTTCAAAGCATGGCCATTTCTAAACAGTTCAAAATATCGAAATTTGACCTTAAGTAATCGTCCTTGGTAATTAAATTACCTTTAAATTGAGACCAGTCTGGCCTCCATTGGACTAATAGTTCTTCCGTACGGCTTACAAATGTGATGGCATTTTTTAAGTATAAGGAATTCCTTGAAAAATGTTTTCCTATTTGATTGTTTTCGGGATAACATTTGATATTATCAAGTAATAAACGAGATTTGAAACTTTTTGTTTATGTCGGTGAAAAAAGAAAAGTTGGTCTAATTTTCAGGGTAGCGCCGATATTCAAATTATCCCATGTGTTTACCCTAAAACCCCTAAACAACTAAAAGTCCCCCATTACCCGTAGTGATCCCCTTGCACTCGAGCCTCCCCCTCCTCCCCTCCCGGCGGGATTACCGACTTCTACCCCTCGACTCACACTCTGTTTAAACGCCATACAAATTAGTTCTCCCTTTCGCCCTTTAACCCTTTACAATGACTAGTAACACCACTATTTACCCCCTCCCAGGACTAGTTTAACTTTTAACAACGTTACCCGTCAAACTAGGACGTTAATGAGGTTAAATCTAAGTCTATTTTATTTATTTTTTGAAAATAAACTTTGTTAAAGTTCACGTATAAAAGGCCTTTTTACTCATTTAACGCATTAATTTATCCAAGGGAAACTATTCAGGGTTAAATTACACTTCAACAACCCCTTGAATATCGATCTGTCAATATTATTTTACCCTCCGAGCTACACCATTAACTTTTTAGACATTTTAATTTTTAAAACTTTCGCAAAAAGAAACCTCTCTCGCTATTTTGGGAAAGGGTAAGGAGTGGGGGTCAAAATGACCCTTGGTCTTTGAAGTCTATGAGGAAATGGGGGGGGGTAATGGAAGGGAGGTCAGGGTTTGTGGATAATCGATGGTTGTGAAGATGTCTGGCAGGAAGAAAAGGTCTGGTCTGGTAGTTTTTTGGGAATTTCAATTTCTCTTGGAAACCGTTTAGTCCAGTCAATATATACATTGAACATGGAAAAAATTGGGGACTTAACGACACTTTTACAGTTTGTTCGGGGCTATGGTGGGATGACTCTCTTAATTTTTCGAACTCGAGAAACCTGTGCTACCCTCAGGAGGGGCGAAAAACCAAGCTGATTTTCGGTTTTTTGCCTATAAGTCCTAAACTAAGCGTTTTATGACAAAACACACTCTATTCAATATTGTAGGGCATACAATTTTCAACAATTTTTAACTTAATAAATTTTCCCGTAACCTTACTGCTTATCGGGATACGCCCTATCAAAGTTTGAGAATTTCAAAAAACAGATGGTTTAGGCCCTCTGACAGATGGTATTTTAAATACTAATTTTTGGGTCATATCTGACATAAGAAGACATAAAAATCATCGTCAGCCATTTTAAAGTGGCTGAGAAGGGGTGGCAGACGGCCAGCGTCAGGCTGACGGTGGTTTGATTTCCACTTTAGTAAGCTTTACGGGAGAACGCCAAGTCCCAGCAAGTCCGGATTAGTCTCATTTTAAAGGTAATTTAATTACTAAGGATGAATACTAACAGTCGAATTTCGCTATCTTTTATGGTTTCGAAATGGTCAACAAAAACATAAATTACTTTGTCTAGATCGCGAATTTCTCGTTTCACTAAATCGCTGACTGCTTCCAAACCACAAAAGATAGCGAAATTTGACTCTTAGTATCCATCCTTAGCAATTAAATTACCTTTAAAATGAGACTAATCCGGACTTGCTAGGACTCAGCGTTCTCCCGTAGCACCACTAAATGTATGACACAATGTGAAAATATTGGAAATTTTTCAAAGTTCAAAGCCTTACCACTTCCAACCATAAACGATAGCGAAATTTGACTCTTTAGTATTCGTCCTTAGTAATTAAATTACCTTTAAAATGAGTCCCGTACGGACTTGCTGGGACTTGGCGTTCTCCCGTAAAGCTTACTAAAGTGGAAATCAAACCACCGTCAGCCTGACGCTGGCCGTCTGCCACCCCTTCTCAACCACTTTCAAATGGCTGACGATGATTTTTATGTCTTCTTATGTCAGATATGACCCAAAAATTAGTATTTAAAATACCATCTGTCAGAGGGCCTAAACCATCTGTTTTTTGAAATTCTCAAACTTTGATAGGGCGTATCCCGATAAGCAGTAAGGTTACGGGAAAATTTATTAAGTTAAAAATTGTTGAAAATTGTATGCCCTACAATATTGAATAGAGTGTGTTTTGTCATAAAACGCTTAGTTTAGGACTTATAGGCGAAAAACCGAAAATCAGCTTGGTTTTTCGCCCCTCCTGAGGGTAGCACAGGTTTCTCGAGTTCGAAAAATTAAGAGAGTCATCCCACCATAGCCCCGAACAAACTGTAAAAGTGTCGTTAAGTCCCCAATTTCTTCCAGCAGACCCCTTTTTTTTTGCTCTGGCGACTGGACTAGTTGATCTTTTGTTGGCAGAGAATCTTTCTTCCGGTAAATTAATAAGAGGCGTTGTTATAAAAGGCGGAATCGACTTAAAAAAGATAAAAATGCAATATTTCCTGATCCAATTATTCGCTAAAGACGCTTGATAAACGGCGTTTCATCATCGGAATCGAATTAAAGGAGCAGAAGCGTATAAAGCAATATTCATCACTTGTTGATATCCGATGGGTTCCGCACAAAGGGCTCCAGGTGTAAACCTTGATTGCTTTGAGTTCGCGCTTGATTCCGTTGATTTTCCCGCCCCTCGGGACGGCTTTGAGTGGCCCAGAAGGGGGGGCTTTGACAGTGGGGGCTCTAAGGTAAAACGGTCTAAATTGCCTTTCAACCCAAATGAAAATAAACGTTAAAAGTTTCAATTGAAAGTTCGAATAACAAATTAGATTTTTTTTTAAAACTCCCTAAGGACCTCTTTTTCAAGGGGACTTGATTTGAAACCCCTAGGACGATGCAGTGGACGATTAAAATACTGGGCACTCCAACCCTTGGATTCCGGTCACGAGGAGACACTCGGCTAATGATGATTGCCCCGGGACAATGCTGCCTTCCAGACCATTTTAACGCAGTCTTTCAATCGACTTATAAAGATTCAATGGTATGGAGGAGGAACTTCCTTAAAAATGTGGGGACCTCTTCACAACCATCGAATCCCACCGGCCCATTAGCCTCCCCTACTCTCCTTATTACCCCTCGAACCCAAGATTTTGGAAAGGGATCAAGGAAACCTCGTAGGTTCAATTTGACCTTTCATCTTTACCTACCATGTCTCAAAGTGCCAGAAAACAAATTGCAAGGAACACGTTTCTAGATAACCTGTAAAGACTTCCCACTCTGTATATGGTGGTCAAAATGTCCGATAAAGATCAAAGGTCAGATTGACCCTACAGGGTCTCCTGTATCCCAAAATGTTCGATGGTATGTATATTCTTTTTGAGCAAGTTAAATACTGTAGTTTATGTTGGCTTCAGAAAATGAGTGTATGGAAATTGAATTTCAAGAACAAATAAAACCTACATGTCTAATTAAAACGTTCCCAAAGCGTGTTAGAACATCTAATTTGAAATGCATCTAGTTTTGAATGTTAAATTCGTCGTGTTTATACGAAAGAAGAAATATTAAACTCTTGAGCGCTATTTTCCACATTTTGTTCAATTAAAAAAGTTTTAAATCAGAGGTATATTCAAGTGTCAAGCTGAGAGGTTTATTGAAGTTGCTTAATCTCCAAGCCCCGAAGGATTAATAGAACGTTAATCCTTTATATCCACCAACCAAAAGGGATCTATTCATTAGCGGAGGGAACCACGTTAGACTCATTTATCTTAAAGGAGAAAACGCCATTGGCTCTTTGGAAAGTCAATCATTTGTTATTCTGAGGTCACTTCTTTTGTTTTTTTATTCCTCCTCTGTCCCGTTTGAAGACGGTTAAAGTTAATAGGAGGCCCCACTTAGGTAATCTGGTCGGCCCTTTTTTAAAATTCAGTCCAGACAAAGACACGCCTAATGGTTACCGCAGAACGAAAATTGAGGAAAAAACATTTGCCTGAAAAATATAAAAATAAAGCGATATATGAAAAATGGTTTTTCCACTTTTTCCTCCCGTTATTGATGAAAACGTCAATGAAGAGCAGACAAAATGCCACAGACGAGTAAGCGAGAACCATTGTTAAGGGCACATGATTGACGTTCTGAAAGATAGAATACTCGATTTTATTTACTTCCCAAAGATAACTAAAAAATATAAATAAACAGGTTGGCACCACTGTTTTTGGTATACTCGTTGCGGCCGGATAAATCTGAAATCCATTTTCTTTTCTGCTCAGTTCTTGTTTATATCTCCCGAACGGCTGGACCGATTTTGACTTTTGAAACCTTGAATTAAAGCTAATTAACTGCTCTACAACTTTCATTTATATGACTTTTCTCGTAGGATTAGTATTAGAGCCAATATTCTAACCAAAAGATGACTAAAACTGAAATTTCGAACTTTTTAGATTTTTAAAGTCCAATATCTCAGGATCTACATGACCTAGGGAGCTGCGGTTGGGCTTAAATTTTAGGTAAATGTGTAAGCTTTATTATTGGTAAAAGTGACTTTTCGCATAAAACTAATATTTAAGACGTTATGAGGCAAAAACTGAAACAAAATTGACGGAAAGATAAAATCCTCGATTTTATTTACTTCCCAAAGATAACTAAAGAAATAAAAACAAACAGGCTGGCACCACTGTTTTTGGTCGACTGTTAGTTGTGGCCCGATAAGAAAGTTTCTTGTTTTTATCTCCCGAACGGCTGGACCGATTTTAAATTTTAAAACCTTAAATTAAAGCTAATTAACTGCTCTACAACTTTCATTTATATGACTTTTCTCGTAGGATTAGTATTAGAGCCAGTATTCTAGCCAAAAGATGACAAAAACTGAACTTTCAAATTTTTTAGATTTTTGAAGTCCAACATCTCAGAATCTACAGGACCTACAGAGCTGCGGTTGGGCTTAAATTTTAGGTAAATGTGTAAGCTTTATTATTGATAAAAGTGACTTTTCGCATTAAACTAATATTTAAGACGTTATGAGGCAAAAACTGAAACAAGTCTGGAAATGCTGATCCTGTTTTTGGTGACGCAGAAAGGTCAAAGAACTTAAAAAACAAAACGTCTCTGGATGTTGTTATTTTATACGAAAGGCCTTAAGGGAAAAGTCATGTTGATGTATTCCGACTGAAAAGTCACCTTGCAAAAATAAACTGGGAAGGGTCGAAAGTGAAAGCCCATAAATAATGATGATGATACCAAAACCCCGGGACCATAAACTTGATTATTCCGGCGACCTTGTGAAAAACAACGGAAAGAAAGAGGGGGGAGCTGACATAGAAATAAGAAAAGGAAGGGGAGGCGATTAATCAGCGTCTTAAAGCCCCTTTTGAAAATTTCCCGATTTATTAACCCCATAGAAATCAAAGAAATTCCCGTTTTAATTAGAAACAATTACTTTGATTTCCGCTCAAGACAAAAGAGCGAAAGTTTTTTATGTTCAACCCTCGATAAATTAGATCCACAATTTTTTCCCTTATAAACTCTGATAAATATAACCGTTCGATCTTTTAAAGCCGTTGAAAAATTAGCTGACAAGTGGATTACGAGGGCGGTGTCCTTGTTTTTTTTTTTTTAAAGTAATTAAATTACAAAAGCTTTCAGCTCCCTCAACCTCGTAAAATCTTTACCACTTTTTAGCAAGTTTTTTTTTAGGAACAAACGAGATTTTAATTTTTTTTTTTTTCATCAATTACCAGATTTTCCGGTCAAAAAATGGCCAAAAAGTTTTTTTTAAATAAGGAAACACTCTTGAAAATTAAAGAAAAACCACAATATTATGGAAATGGAAAATATTTTTGAAATTAATATGAAAGTTTGAAAAAAATTTTCATCAAGGTTTTGAAAGCATTTCTTGTTTTAACGTTTCGAACCGTAAAAGCTTCTTTTCAAAAGATCCGTTTTCAAATTACTGGATATTTTTTTGGATTTTAAAAAGGGAATAGGTTGAAAAATTGTAAGGGATTCCTCGGATATAGTGTGAGGGTCGAAAAAGGGGTCGAGCGGCTTTGAATAAGACCCTGGGACGGGAATCGATAGGCCGCTCCGGTTCCCCCGGATCTCTTTTTGGCAAATCAACCCACAGCTCGAAATTTCTAATAGTTCGACCAAGAAAAGAAAGGGTTTCTCTGAAATTAGGTGATAAAGTGGAAAATAACCCCTAGGTACATGACTATTTTCATAAAATGGTACTCGTTGTGCGTAATTTTACGCATTTTCAAACATTTTTACGCAAGAAGCATTTGACCTTTCTCGCATCGGCTTTTCCAAGAATTACTACGACGAAAAAAGTACAAAGACGCCAATTTTTAACCTTTTTTTTGACAACAAACATTTTGGAGGTATTTCGCATATTTTGTCGATATGAACCTTTTCAAGGTGATTTTGACTCCTTTTAAACAAGAAAAAACACTTTAGGGTCAGATGTGGACCCTTTTTGACAAGGAAAGAACCTTTTCAACCAGATTTTGACCCTTTGGGGCTGGAAAAGACCCTATACAGCCGGATTTTGACCCTTTTTGACAAGAAAATACATATTTTGGAGACCCAAACACACTTTTCATACAAATTTGGACCATTTTTGACAGCAAAAGTCACTTTTCAGAGAGATTTGGACCCTTTTTGGTAAGAAAAAACCCTTTGAAGAATAATTTTGAACCTTTTTCGAGTAGAAAGGGCCCTTTTCAGCCAGATTTTGGCAATTTTGTCAAAAGGAAAGACACATTTTAGACAGATTTTGGACCTTTGGGATAAGGGAAAATCCCTTTAAAATAGATTTTGACCCCTTTGGGCAAAGAAAGACCCTATTCAGAAGGTTTTTGACACTTTTTGACAAGAAAAGACCCTTTTCCCTTTATCGACAGGGGAGACCCTTTTATGCCAAATTTTGACAAGAAAAGGCCCATTGCAGCCTGATTTCGAACATTTTTTTGAATAAAAAGGACCCTTTTTCAACCAGATTTTTACAGTTTGTCTCAAGAAAAGAAACTTTTTAGACAGTTTTTGACCCATCATGACAAGGCAGAACCCTTTACTGACATATTATGAAACTTAATTTCAAGAAAAGACCTTTTTTGACAAGAGATACCACTTTATAGCCACATTTTGCCTTTTTTTGACAAGTAAAGACACCTTTCATTCAGATTTTGACCCTTTTCCGACAAGAGAAGACACTTTTTAGCCCCATTTTGCCCTTTTTTTCTTCTTTTTTTCTTTTTTTTGACAAGGAAAGACACTTTTCATTCAGAGTTAGATCCTTTTTGACAAGAAAAGACTATTTTCAGATTAATTTTTAACATTTTTCGACTAGAAAAGAACCTTTTCAGCAATATTTTGACCCTTTTTAAACAGTTTTTATCCTTTATGACAAAAATAGACCCTTTAAAGCCGATTTTAAATGTTCTTTATGCTATTTTCAGATAAATGAAAAGCCTTGTTGTATGCAAAATTAAAACTTTCATGTGGTCAGCATGTCCATAGACATAATTATATACAAATATTAATAATTAAATTATGTTAAAATGTTAATTTATATTTTGTGAGGGATCTTTGTATAATTTAAGAGGCGTTTAATATTCAAGAAATATATTTTGTAACCCATTATTTTCGGTAAAGGCTTCATTGATCCTTCTTATATGCATCATGTATGTAGATAAAGCTATTTATTTGTGCCCCGCCCCCTTCCATCCTATCTGTGTTGATAAACGGACCGTGTCCCGGTTCCGAAATGCCGCCTTTAGGCAGATTGGCTTCAGCTCAGCCGTCAATTCCCTTGAGACTTTACGATGAGAAGACGATTCACCGTGAATCCTGGATTTGAAAAGGGAAGACGACGTGGGCCTCCCTCTGAATGACAACTAGACGCCTCTTTACGGCCCCCATACGAGGACAAAAAGAAGAAGAGAGCCCGCTAAATAAATACGACCTTGTCGCTTCCACTTCCAAAACGTCTCCAATCAAATATACATGGTAAACAAAGGTTTTAGGGTTATCGCCACCCTTTTCTTTCCCATTTCGTGTCTATTTCAACAAAACAAATACTTAAGCTCCAAAATATCGGTCAGGAAAAAACAATCCGGACACAATAAACTCCTTTTTTATTTCAAAATAAATTTTTAACATTGACCTAAATAGGGTATTAAACAGATTTAACACACTGTTGGGACGAGGCTAAACCTACCGGGATCATCCCGCTTCTACGACGATTGTGTTCCAGACAACGGGCCTGGATTATGTCCCTGAAACAATCAGAATCCGTTTGCTGGTCAAATATTTAACTAAAACCTTCTCTCTCCAAGCTTTAACGTTTTCAAAAACTCGCAGATTCATCAGCAAGACTCATAAAGAAAAATTTCATCGGGTTGCCACGGTCAAAAATAGTCTATAGCAGAGGTTACGAAACTTTATCAAGTGCGCACCTCTTTTAAACAAATTAAACCCCCCCCCCACAAATGTTCTGAATGTCAACTTTGAGGTTTTTGAAGGAAATTTGGGTTTTAAAATGTTGATTTTGAGGTTTTTAACCAAAGAAATTGCACTTAAAACGTTGATTTTGAGATTTTTTTGACAAAAAATTGGCATTTATAACCATGATTTGGGGTTTTTTAAGGAAAAATTGTCAATTCAAAGTTGATTCTGAGGTTTTTTGACGAAAATTAGGCATTTATAAATGTTGATTTTGAGGTTTTTGACGAAAACTTGGCTTTATTAATGTTGATTTTGAGGTTTTTGGACGAAAATTAGGCATCATAAATGTTGATTTCGAGGTTTTTTGACCAAAATTGGGCTTTACAAATGTAGATTTTGAGGTTTTTCAGGAAAATTTGGCTTTATAAATGTTGATTTTGAGTTTTTTTTTACGAAAATTAGGCTTTAAAAATGCTGATTTTGAGGTTTTTGACGAAAATTTGGCTTTTTAAATGTTGATTTCGAGGTTTTTGGACGAAAATTAGGCTTCATAAATGTTGATTTCGAGGTTTTTTTAAACCAAAATTAGGCTTTACAAAGGTTGATTTTGAGGTTTTTGACGAAAATTCTGCGTTATAAATGTTGATTTTGAGGTTTTTTGACGAAAATTAGGCTTTACAAATGTTGATTTTGAGGTTTATACAAAAGAAATTGTACTTAAAACGTTGATTTTGAGGTTTTTTTTGTTTTTTTTACGAAGTAGCATCATAAATTTGATTTCGAGGTGTTTTACCAAATTGGGCTCTTACAAACCATTTGTTTTTTGAGGTTTTTCAGGAAAATTGGGCTTCATAAATGTTGATTTTGAGGGGTTTTTTAAAACGAAAATTAGGCTTTACAAGTGTTGATTTTGAGGGTTTTCACAAATTTTTGGGGATATATGAAGAAAAAAGAAAAAGAAAAGAAAGAAAAAAAAATCTTGAGCTTGCCCACGCCCCCTAGTTTGGGAACCACAGGTCTATAGCGACTATTTCATCTAAAAGTAGTGACAAAAAAGGGATTTTTAACATAAAAATTTGCGGCCACAGATAGGGCGTCCGAATAGAGGATAAATCGACCCAATTGGCCTTGCCCGTCTGATACTACTGCCTCCTTCTAAAACCGACCACCATTGCCTTGGAAGGGACATTAATACTCCTTGTCCCTTTTCGAAAAACCGGGATACAAGGATGCCACCATAGACCTGAAAAAACGATTCATCAGAGAAATTGGTTATTGTCAGGGTTGCCAAGGTCAAAAATAGCAGAATAGCGACTTTTTCGTCCCAAAAAATAGTAAAATGAGTTAAATGGGTGGCCACAGATTTGGCGATTTGTAGAAAATTGGCTTCAAGTCCAAATCGGGTGTAAATCGACCCGATTGGCCTTGTCCTTCTTATATCTACGACTATTGCCTCTCAAAATCAACCCTCATAACCCTGTAAGGGTCAGAATGGTAAACCTTCGACTTTTTGACGACTAGTGCACATTTTCTTCGAAAAGGGCTAAGGGTGGGGAGTTTCCGGTTCACACCACCCCTTCCATTCCTTCTCTAGGCGATTAGTAACAAACTGGCCATTTTCCCGTGCAGTTTCAACAGGCCGTTTTCTTTTTTTGTAAATTTTAGCGGATTTCCGGAGGAAAGCAGGCTATTGGGGCCGGCCTCACGGCGGCTTTCGGCTTAGAGGCTTATATATTCGTGATCAGGACGATCTCCTGATCACAAAAATATAGGTCATTCCCAATCATGGCGATATATATATATATTTATTTATATATATATATATATATATATATATATATATATATATATATATATATATATATATATATATATATATATTTATATATGTACCGACGCGATAACTCGAGCTAGGATTGTTTGAATTAAACGAGACTTGGTATTTAAAGCTTTTGTTTCACCAGGTAGAAGCCTATTGAAAATGGCTTGAATCGAGAAAGCGGTTCTGGTACTTCGCTTAGGGCATAAAGGGCATTTTCGTGATTTTCTCGGAACCTGAAGGTTTGAGATGGTTAAAAATCGTGACGGGAAAGTCCTAGGGTCCGAGGATCATAGTTAATAGCAGTTCAAATTTCAAAATCGGTTCTGGGACTTGTCTAAGGGGCCTAAATGGAATTTCGTGATTTTCTTGTAACCTTAAGGTTTGAGATGGTTGAAAATCGTGATTGGAATGTCTGATGATCCGCAGACCATATTAAGAACGGTTCAAATCACGGAAGATGTTCTGGGGCTCATGCTAAGGGGCCTAAATGGAATTTCGTAATTTCTTCGATACCGGAAAGTTTGAGATGGTTGGAAATGGTGACGGTAATATATTATGGCCCGAGGACCATAGTAGAAGACAGCTGAAATTGCCTAAGCGGTTCCCCAGAACCGAGAGTCCCAACTCTCCTGAGGGACTGGGGCGGGAAACTAGGACATCAAGGCAAACTAGGGCAAAGTAGGCGCGGGGGGGAACTAGGACATCAAAGATAGGATTAGGGAAGGCCTTTCCGGAGGAAATCCGCTGCTTCTCGAGGCTGCCTCGAGGCTTTTTTTATATGAAACTAACGTTTTTCCTTGTCACAGCCCATTTTTTTAGTCCAATTTTTACAGTTTTTTTAATTTTTACAAAAACCATTGTTACCAATATTTGATAAGAAAAAAACCTTAATTATGGAACTTGTAATTTTAAAAAATCATAAAATTCGAGCTAAAAAAAGTAGTCGTCAAAATGACGAATGTTTAGTAATAAGCGGCTACTAAACAGGATGGCCATTCTAGGGTTAACACTCTTTGCCCCTTTTCGCTCATAAGGCCCTACCAAGGATATGGTGAAGATCCTGTAGAAGTCTTATTATGTCCAAAATTGAAGGTCAGATTGACTATCCCTTGAACCCTTCCCAAAATCTCAGATTCGAGAAAAACTTTTGAAAAAGTCAAAAATTCACCAATATTTAGCTTCAAAAGAAGAAAATAAAAATGAAAATTTCTCCCACCGGCAAAAACCACCGGGGAAATGATCAGTTAATGGGGGCCGGGTATTGTTCGTATTACCGAGTTGGGACAATTAATTATACCTTGCCAATTAGTAGAGTTATGAAAGCCCTTAACAATACACTTTATCAGGAACCCTGGACGTCATAAATTACACAGTTCACTATCAGATCAGCCAATAATTAACTTAAAACTAATTAAGCTGTTTAAATATAAAAAAATTATATTTTTTGATTTTTTATTAAGTTGACAAAAGCTCAAGGCTGATGTGTTATTTTTTGCCCGCACGCAGCTAAGTCACGAATCCTGTCAATCTTTATTTTGATTTATAATTAAAAGTTTAAAAAGGGGGGAAAAAATTATATTGAAAACATTTTTGAGGACAAATGTGAAGCAATTTCGTTCCCTCTATATCAGGCAATACGAAACACCCGGCGAAAGGAAGCTTTAAAGGGAACATTAGAGAGGATTAATAGTTCAATAAATGATACTCGTCTCGGTGATGGTTTGTTATTAGATTTTTACAAAGCAGGCGCCATTAAAAGCGGTCCGAAAACGTGTCGCTTCATAAAATCCGAATTTTTTTTCTCTCCCAGGGACAAAAAAAAAATTGGAACATAAAATTTTAGGTAAAATCAATCACAGTTTTTTATGAGATTGGCCTCTTTTTATTGGGCAATTTCGTATCTTTGGTTTTGAATATTGGAAAAATATGAAGAAAAATTATATAATTTTAAAAATGGAAAATTTTAAGGAAAATGCTTCTTGATCGTAGCGAGACTATGAAGGAAAAATAACAAAGCACAAACAAGGGGAATGGGACAATAAAACCGTATGGATTTTATAAGGGGGATAGACCCAAAGCGTCCCCCTTCTTTATTTACGTTCTAGGCGGCAGTTGGCATAATAGAATTGCTATTCCAGACTGACGTTACCTTCGAATATATGTTTCGAAAGAAATGTTTAAAGAAAATATAAGTGAAAACTGACAATCGTCGGATTTGAAAAAATCTTCAGGTAAAGGTGAGGGCTCCCAGAGGGTCCGCATCCTTCGGCCCGCACGTCCTCCAAGATAGGAAGCCTTCCGTTTTTATAGGGAAACGTTTTCTGAATCCTTGATCAACCCAGGGGGCCTTTCAATAAAATTTATCTGTTTTATTGAAGGACCTGTGTGGAAAATACATTTTGACCCCGATTCTTACCACAGAAACACGTTTTATTTTAATGATATTTTTGAATTTTTTATATATTCTACATTGTCCTAACTTTCTATTCAATATCCAATGAAAAGAACCTCTTTTGTGATGATAATATGAAGTGTAGGGCTTTCAGCCTTTTGTGCCTTTCTTCTCAAAAAATCCGATTTCAAGTTTTTTTAGAAAAAAAAAATTAACCCGGAGGTGATCTTTGAAAAAGTTGAGTGTTAACCATCTAATCAATGGCCGGTATATTTACTCTCTCGGGGCAGGTTTGAGAACCAAGGTCGCAGAAAGGTCACGGAAAAGGGCACACCAGAACGATTAATGCAACCTTTTTGGCACAAGTGATTTATGAAGAAGGAAGTAATTGACCGCAAAATTTAAATTTAGGACATCGAGAAAAAAGTTCAAGAATCAACGATTTTCCACTTTCATAAGTCACAAATAAAAGAACGGTAATAAAATAAAATAGTTTATTTCAAAAGCTCGGAATAAAAACCGAAATAATTCAAATGGCCAATAAAGGAGGGGCTAGTTTCGCATTAAAATAAAATAGAAGTTCCATTCGAAGCGTCTAAGCTATAATTCATAGAAGGTTATTTCATTTCTTGTCGTAAATTTGAATTGGAGCGTGAAACAGAGAAATTTTTTTTTTCTATAAAAAAAAAATACTTACGAGTTTTCAAGTTGATACACACGAGGGCTGAAGTAGCCATTGTTACGTCACAGTAACAATGCCACTATGCTCCCTTCACTTCTCCTGATTTAAGTTAATTAAAAGGGAAATGTAATTAGAGAATAAAGAGAACAAGGACTTTCGGTAATTCTACCGCCCTATTCAACTTTTGCGTGTATCCTTGAAAACTTGGAATATTCAATACCAAGATTGCAACGGTTATAAAACGTTAATTTTCATACTAATCGCATTACCAATTAAAATTAAAACAGTTGAGTTTCAAAAGTTTATTTATAACGAAAATTAATCAACACTTCGGCAATACCGGGAAGTGTTGCGGGTTTAGCTAAGCACGACCTAAAGCTTTGAAGGATTGCCGGTAGTTTCGTCAAGGGAGTCCATGGCAAATTAGAAATACAAACTACTCAAAACAGAACCGTAAAGTTGGGCAACTTTGCCAGAGGGTGTGCCAGCTAGAGAAGATCAGTCGATTATCTGCCATATTTTTGACCTGATGAAAAAAAGTATCGAAGTAAACCCCCTTTAGATTTTGGCGAGAAATCGATTGGCATCAATAACTTATGGGTCAGACATACAGGGCGCTCAAGAACGACCCTAACTTCGTTATTTTAAATACAAACCATATAATTTGACGATGGAAATCGATTCTACGCTTAATTTCGAGTAACTTTTGCTTAAAACACTTTTTGCTAGGACCAAACGTTCCAGGGTTACGAATACTGTGCCACATAACATGGACGAGCCGATTATCCGACAGGCTTTTGACCTGACGAAAAAAAGTACCCAAGTAAACCCCCCTTATATTTCACATAGGAATCGTTTGGCATCAATAACTTTTGGATATGATATACAGGGTGCTCAAAAACGACCCTAACTTTGTTATTTTAAATACGAACCCTATGTTTTGACGAAGGAAATCAATTTTACGCTTAATTTCGAGTAAATTTTTATTAAAACACTTTTTTGATAGGAGCAAACGTTCTTGAGTTACGAGTACTGCGCCACATAACATAGACCGGAAGATTATCTGCCTAACTATTGGCCTGACGAAACAAATTATCGAAGTAAACCCCCTTAAATTTAAGCAAGGAATCGATTGACATCAATAACTTTCGGATCCGACTAACAGGGTGCTCTAAAACGACCCTAACTTCGTTATTTTATATGCGAACCCTATGTTTTAACGAAAGAAATCAATTTTCCGCTTGATTTCTAGTAAATTTTGTTTAGAACACTTTTTTGATAGGACCTAACGTTCCAGGGTTACGAATACTGTGTCACCTAACATAGACTGGCCGATTATCTGCCTGAATATTGAACTGTCGAAAAAAAAGTATTCAAGTAAACCCCCCTTGATTTTGAGCAAGGAATCGATTGGCATCAATAAATTTCGGATCCGACTTACAGGGTGCTCCAGAAAGATCATAACTTCGTTATTTTAAATACAAACACTATGTTTTGACGAAGGAAATCGATTCTACGCTTGATTTAAAGTAAATTTTGCTTAGAACATTTTTTGGATAGGACCAAACGTTCCAGAGTTATGAATACTGTCATCGTAACTCCGGAACGTTTGGTCCCATCAAAAAATTGTTTTAAGTAAAATTTACTAGAAATCAAGAGTACAATCGATTTCCATCTTTAGAATATAGGGTAATCGGATAAGGAAGTAATGGGCGTATTTGGGAGGGGCTTCCGAGACGATTAAGGAGGTATTTCGAGAAGATCCTTTTCTGAAACGAATATTTTTGATATTGTTTAAACAGAGCAATTTTTTTCGCTAACTACTTTTATATTTTAAAGAAAACGAGCATGAAAGCGGACGTGAAAAAAAAGAGGCGGAGAGAAGGAAAAAAGGGAGGAAAATGTCCTGTTTGGCTTTGAGGCGATTTTCCGGTTGTTGGTTCAAGGAATCAACAATGGGCGAAGTCAAATAGGACCGGAGGGTCGGAGGGGGGGTAGCCCGGGCACAAAAGACGGACAAAACAAACATTGGTCATTTCCCCCTTTTGTGACAAGTTTGAAAACCATCAACCGTCTCCCTGGCCTCATCACTCCAATTCATTCTTTTTATGAATGTTTACCGTTCCGACACAACAAAAAAAAAACTTTTATACCATTAAATTTACGCAAATATAAAAATTACTTTTTTTTTGTCTGTATATTTTAGGCTGACAGGGCTGAGTCAGGCACATGTTACAATTGGGATATTATTCGTGTTCTCACGCTAAAAGGGGAGAAAAAACGAAAACTGTCTTCAGCTATGTCGTTAATTTACATAAATTTATTCCCAGTCAAAAGCTCGATCTTTTTGGTCGTAAACGTATAAATTATGGTTTCGTGTATTTGATAATTTATCGCCCTTGATTTGTTAATATGGAAAAAATAAGGGATGAAAATTTCAATGTTTTCATGAACAAAATGTTTCCCTCCATAAATCAACATGTTAACACTTTTTTATGCCTTGAACTTTATGGTTGATTGCTTTTACTTCGATCTACGAAAAACCGCTTTTGAATTTTAGAAGAGTTTAATTTCCAGTTTTTCCTATGCGAAATTTAAATTCGATCCAATAATTCATAGGCGTGTTTCTGAGGAGTTGACGTTCAAAAATTAGGGGGAAAAGCCCGTCCAATTAAACACTCATCGTTTATTCATTCCTAAAGAGGATTTCACTTTGTAGGACGGAAGTAATTGAGCCTTTTAATCGTTTATAAGGTGAAGACTAGATTTACGACCCGCAGAAATGGTTTACGTTATAAAATCTTAATACCTGAAAAAGCTTTATACACCCCTATTTTCAACTTGATTAATTTTCAAAGGCGAAAACTTCTTTAGCATTTCATAACTTTTTTAGCGAATTTTTTTCATTGAATAATTTATTTTGAGATGTTTAAAAAATAGTTTTTATGATATAAAAACGTTCTGGATCACGCAGGGGGTTTGGCTCGAAGGTAGACAACCGGTTTACTTAACGCCGGCTGGCGATTTATCATTTTTTTCTGGCTTCCACTTCCCCCCCTTTCCGTCTAAAATCCTTTATTTCCGGATGAAAAACGGACCGACTTGACTGGATCGTCACTTAGTGGTACCGCCCAAGAAAACTCCTTTTCTGTTGATTTCCAAGCCAAGAAATTTATTTCGGGCGTCACTCATGTTCTTTTTGTTTTCCTTTTTTCCAAGTTTTTCTTCGAGACAAAAACCTAAAACTCGTCTAACTTTTAGAAATTACAACCCCCTTTTATCTGATCTTGAAAACTTTTAAAAAATGGCCTTTTTTGGGAGCAAAAACAGTAAAATCTAGATTTTTTTTAGTTTTTTTTAGGTACGTACTAAAAAGGGTTGAAAATTTCCAACATTCGAAAGTAATTTTCTTAAAATAAGGTCTTTTTTATTGACTTTTTTTAGGGTTTAACGCCGGGCTATTAGGAAATTGGGCGAGTCAAGGCTGCACAAAAACCTCGGATTTTCTTTTTCTTATCTTCTTTAGACGGAAAATCGCCCGATAGAAGCGGCCTTTTCGGATAAAATTTCTTTTTAACATGGGCACCAAAAAAAAGAAAGAAAAAACAGTGTCAATGATGGTAACAATGGAACATGAGAGTTTAAAGAGTCAAGAAATTAAAATGACAAAACAACAATTAAGTCAACTAAGAAGTTGGATACTTAGATGATGCTCCTCGCTAAAATATTTCAACTGCACCGCCACGAAATTGTTGTTTTTACATTTTAAAAAATTCAAGGAAACCAAAACTTGCGAAATTGAGAGGAAGAAGAGCCCGTGATGGGGCGTGGAGGTATTAATAATTTAAAAATGCGTATCTTTACGAGGGGATTTCGGGAAAGGCACGACCCTCAGGTCCGCGACATGATAATAGGGCGGGGAGTATCCGAGGGTGTGGCGACTCCTGAAAAATTAACATAGCATGCGAAGAAGGTTCAGCATCCTTACCTGGCCCCTTACAATATTAACGGAAGTACTATAGGACTGCCGAGATGATACGGACTAAAGGCTAAACAAGGCTTCAAATATTGATGCCTCTGCTCAAAACTCCCCCCCCCCTCCCCCCCATCCACCACCCCACCCGTAACCATCAATCATCGACGATAAGAACACTTTCAAGGACGATAACTTAAAATCACTGTGACAATGAATTCTAAAAATAAACCTAAGGCGATTAAAAAGGTTCGAGTCATAAGCTAAATTTTCAGAGGATTTTCTATAGAATCTAGAAAAAAAATTGAACAATCATGATACAATATTAACTTTCTCAAAAATAATATTGATGTAATACACTTAAACCCATGATTTTGGGGAGGGGTCAAAATGACCCTTGGCATTTATCAGACATGATTTTGCAGGTGATATCTGTCACGGCGGAGTTGATTGGAGAGTAGATGCGGGTAGGGGAGGTTATGGGTATGGAGGTGGTGGAGGTTAGGGGAGTGCTAGGTAATGAGTAGAGTGGAAGGTAAAGAGTGGGAGGAGGGTAATAAAGGTAAAGAGTAGGAGGAGGGTAATGAAGGCAAAGAGTGGGAGGAGGGTATTGAAGGCAAAGATTATGAGGAGGGTAATGAACGTAAAGAGTGGGAGGAGGGTAATGAAGGTAATAGTGGAAGGAGGGTATTGAAGATAAAGAGTGGGAGGAGGGTAATGAAGGTAAAGAGTAGGAGGAGGGAATTGAGGGTAAAGAGCAGAAGGAGGGTAATAAAGGTAAAGAGTAGGAGGAGGGTAATGAAGGCAAAGAGTGGGAGGAGGGTAATGAAGGTAAAGAGTATGAGGAGGGTAATGAAGGTAAAGAGTAGGAAGAGGGTGTTGAAGGTAAAGAGTAGGAAGAGGGTGTTGAAGGTAAAGAGTGGGAGGAGGGTGTTGAAGGTAAAGAGTGGGAGGAGGGTAATGAAGGTAAAGAGTAGGAAGAGGGTAACGAAGGTAAAGAGTGGGAGGAGGGTAATGAAGGTAAAGAGTAGGAGGAGGGAATTGAGGGTAAAGAGCAGAAGGAGGGTAATAAAGGTAAAGAGTAGGAGGAGGGTAATGAAGGCAAAGAGTGGGAGGAGGGTAATGAAGGTAAAGAGTATGAGGAGGGTAATGAAGGTAAAGAGTAGGAAGAGGGTGTTGAAGGTAAAGAGTAGGAAGAGGGTGTTGAAGGTAAAGAGTGGGAGGAGGGTAATGAAGGTAAAGAGTAGGAAGAGGGTAACGAAGGTAAAGAGTGGGAGGAGGGTAATGAAGGTAAAGAGTAGGAAGAGGGTGTTGAAGATAAAGAGTAGGAAGAGGGTGTTGAAGGTAAAGAGTGGGAGGAGGGTAATGAAGGTAAAGAGTAGGAGGAGGGTAATGAAGGTAAATAGTGGAAGGAGGGTATTGAAGGTAAAGAGTGAAAGGAAGTGGTGGAAGGTTAGAAGAAGTGGATGGGAGGGTAGAAGGTAGAGTGGGAGGAGGGTATGAGTAGAGTAGGAGGAGGGTATGAGTAAAGGGAGGGGAGGGTATTGAAGGTAAAGAGTGGGAGGAGGGTATTGAAGGTAAACAGTGGGAGGAGGGTATTAAAGGTAAAGAGTGAAAGGAAGTGGTAGAAGGTTGGAAGAGGTGGGCGTGGGTAGTGGAGGTGATGGGAGAGTAGGGTATGTGACAGGAGGATATGGGAGGTGATAGGAGGGTAGGGAATGTGATAGGAGAGTGGGAGAACATGGTGGAAGGGGTCTGGGAGTGTTTGGTGTTTGTATAGAGATCTGTAGAGCCCCGAAGTTTTGAGGCAGTTGGACTTATGTGCTCCATCCTCCCTACAACTACAAACGTGTATAGTGACTCCTCCTCTTCAACTACACGTCTATAAATTTTATTCAGGAAATAATGGGTTTTTTTACCTGATACCTACAGCAAAATTTAATTTTAGGAAAGACTTTTATGGAAGATGAAAGGCGGTAAACAACGATGTCAAAATTTGAACTCAAGCACTAATTAAACCAGACGTTTAGGTTTCTTGGCTTGGAATCCTAACGTCATTCAAAATTAAACAAGGTCTAAAAAATGATTTTGATTACTTTACAACAACGAAAAAATCTGTTAATTTGACAATGTTAATTTCGTTTTTGCGTGTTAAGAACGGCCTTAAAAAATGTCATTTTACATCTAAAAACTTAGTCACTGATAAAAGAATAATTTTCATGGCCTTTTGCGATGATTTAATATCCTTTTATCGGCTATCAAATAAAACGGAGGCAAAGAGATTATAAATTAAAGGGAGAGGAATTCGTGAGTCGCGCGAGTCTGGCGCGAATTCCATCATCCCGAGATTCCAGACGAGCACTTTAGGGGGCTCCCCCCCCTGGCATCGCCCCAGAAATAATTTAGCGCTTTTGTAAGAGAAAACACGCCCGCGTGTTTACGAATCTGAGCCGACATCGGATTAAAAAGCCGCAATTTATCGCCGCTCTATCGAATTTAAAAATAATCCCGCTTCTAATTGCCCAACATGCAATCGAGGTATTAGATTAGACATGACAGCGCGTTCTGTTGGATATTTCATGGAGTTATTTAATATTAGCCCAACTCTCCCCCTCCCCATTTTTAAACTTTCGACCTAGTTTTTTTCCGGTATTTTCATATTTCATGTAATTTGAAAAGTAAAATTGGATATACCAAGACTAAAAAAACTTATTTAATAAAAACTCGAAAGAAACATTTTACACTTAAAATGTTTTTCTCGCAAATTCAAATCAATATTTAAAAAAAGAGCCCTTTTTGGTGAAAGTCGAAGGTGACAAAAGGGCGATTTCAGTCTAAAGAACGAATAGGGATTTTGTGAGAAGTGGAAAAAGGATGAAGGGACAAGGCTAATGCCCGTGCCTACAAAGCCTTTTGTTTTCCCTTGACAATGGACACCTCGGCGAAGGCACTAAATGCCCTTCACTTTCCTAATGAATTAAAACCCAACGTTTTATGTGGGACTTACAGTCAAAAACAGGTCACTGCCTATTTTCTTCCATTTTTACACACACACACAAAATTATTTTTTTACGACGATGATAACGAAATATGAGTAAAAAAATTTTACTGCCTTATTTTCTTGAAAATAAACGACTAACCTGTTATTCGAAACTTAATGTAAAAATCGTCTCGTATTTGGGCCTGAGAGTTTTCATAATAAAGCCGAAACAAGTCCCTTTCTAACACAAAGGTTTTTTCTGGTAAGTCCTCTTGAGCAAACAATGAAGATCCTACTAAAGCAAACCACGGATTACCTCAACCCTTCGCAGCGGAGCACTTATCTAGAAACTTCACTTTTTTCCCTCTCTCTTTCCTTTTCTTTTAAAACACAACTGTTTCTCGGTGCGATTCAATTAAGGGAGAGTTTTAGGCAAAGAATTTTAACCCCTTTTTTTACACTTTCTTTTCGAACGAAAAATACTGTCAGACGCAATTCTGCATTCCAGAAAGTTAAATTAACAATTTTAACATAAAATAATTTTTCCAAAAAACCAATTTATATTTTATTGACAAATATTGATTGATGCGTCCTTGATTAATATCGCCCACATAAATAATTTACACGTTGAATTATAAAACCGCGTAAATTAATTTTCGGACTTTTATTATGAGAATTGTGTGGAACCGAAAGCGGAGATGGGATAACCACAATGGCTAAACGTCGGATATGAATAGCATGTCGGAAATTGAAGGTTAAGGATTTATCGCTTTATTTTATAAAATCGAAAAAAAAAAAGTTTAAATAAAATTGACTAGGAAAGTTTTTCCGGAAAAGAGTCCCATATATAAGTTAATGGGTCCATTTTTATAAAAAAGGATTTATCATAGTTCCCAACGTCGTAATTAACTTGACCACTTAGAGTTTGAAAATCGTGGTCGAGGGTGGTAAAGTAGGAAAGAGGTCGGAAAAAAGGTTGAGTTTGGATTGGTTGGGGGGGCTTTGGAAGTCCCATAACTAAACACTTTAGCACTGTTTGTATTCCAGATTAATGTCCGAAAGGGGGGCTCCACGAGTTGGCTACGTCCCAGTCTTTCTGGATTTATTAGTTTATTAAAAATTTATATCGGGATCAAGTCGGCGTGAACCCATAGATCTAGAAGCTCTTTTCCCCCCAAGAGCCTTTTCCGAAAAAACGTTCAAAGAAAACGTCTTTAGGTTTTAAAGGAAAAATGAATCACGAATTTTTGACGATTTGAGATATGAATTTAATAAATCACGTTTTGATCAATTTTACGTGGAATCTACATAAAACAATAAATCGAAGGACGTAATCGAATTAATAAAATATTTTCGGGGTTATCGAACAATCGGATCTCTATTAATGGACATCCACGCTCCCGATTTGCCGAGGCATTAATTCAATAGTCGGTCACAAATCAGTCCCGGACTGGGACGCTATATCCGAATACGGAAACCGAATACGTAATGCCGACTGGGGGACCCCTGGGATTTAAAAGACGTGGAAGGAGACTAACTTTGTTTGTATTTGTTTAAAATAATGAAAAGTACAAAAGGGGTTGGCAATTTCGCAAATAACACATCGGAAGAAACGAAAAAAGCAGAAACAGAATAGCACACCGCTCCCATCCGAAAAAATCAAAACCACCCTGTGATCTAACGAAATTGGGCTTTAGTGTTGCCAGTTGGGGCGATTTATGGCCAAATTGGGCTATTTTTAAAAAGGCCCAATCTGGCTTTCCCGTAATCTGACAAAAATTGGGCTTTTAACAGTGTTGCTAGTTTGGACGATTTATCACAAATTGGGGCTTGGGCTACTTTTTAAAAGCCCAATCTGGCAAACCGTCATATGATAAGATTAAGCTTTTGAGAAAGTTGCCAGTTTGGACGATTCATGGCAAATTGGGCTACTTTTTAAAGGCCCAATCTAGCAACCCTGTAATCTGACAAAATTGGGCTTTTGACAGTGTTGCCAGTTTGGGCTATTAATCGCAAAGTGGGCTACTTTTTAAAGGCCCAAACTGGCGAACCTGTAATCTGACAAGATTAGGCTTTTAAAAAAGTTGCCAGTTTAGGCGATTTATGGCAAATTGGGCTACTTTTTAAAGGCCCAATCTAGCAACCCTGTAATCTGACAAAATTGGGCTTTTGACAGTGTTGCCAGTTTGGGCGACTTATCGCAAATTGGGCTACTTTTTAAAGGCCCAATCTAGCAACCCTGAAATCTGACAAAATTGGGCTTTTGACAGTGTTGCCAGTTTAGACGATTTATGGAAAATTGGTCTACTTTTTATAGGCCCAATCTAGCAACCCTGTAATCTGACAAAATTGGGCTTTTGACAGTGTTGCCAGTTTGGGCGATTTGTCGCAAATTGGTCTACTTTTTAAAGGCCCAATCCAGCCACCCTGTAATCAGACAAAATTGGGCTTTTGACAGTGTTGCCAGTTTGGGCGATTTATCCGTCCTGTACAAGTCTGCTCATTGGCCCAGCAGTTTTCGAGACCATTGTCCATTTCGTTCTATTCATGGCTAAGAATAACAAAAAAGTTTCGAAACATACAGTCGCTTATTTATACATATTTTGACAAAGACGATAATCCTCTGTCACAATTGGCTTGAGGACGGACACATTAGTGGACAAAATTAGATTTTGGCACAATCAACGTTTCTTTATTTATAAAAGTGTCCACAAGATACATACGAACACCTACGATTCGTTAAGGGGTGCAAGGTGATAATACGATGTTTACTTCGGAAACGAATGGACGAAAGGGGGAGAATTTTAGGTTTTTAGACCTCACGCATAAAAACGCCTTTTAAATGCCCCTTTTTTTCATTGTCATCGTAAAGCCGTTTTTAAAGTACCTCCGAAAGCTTACAGCCCCCTCTCTCTTTTTACAACCCTAAAAAGGGTTAACAACAAAATAAAAATTAAACAAAATCCAAAATTCAAATGGAGGAAAAAATCTGACATGAAAAAGTACCTTGGAACATGAGCTATCTTAGATGTTCTTTATATAAGAGATACATCAAACTTTATTCTCTCCGTACAACACATGTCTTGAGTTTGTTTCAATGTAAAGGAAAGATGATGCGAACAAGTGTCACATATTAAACAGTTTGCGACTTCTCGACTTCTTTACCCACCCCTCCTTCCCATCCCCGCCTCCTTCCCTTGCGTGTTGCATGTCAGTAAACTCGCATTTATCATACATTAAATTTATTCCAAGCATGCAACCGACCGTGTCCACTCCAAAAAAAATTCAGATATGGCTCCTTTTTTAAGAGAAAATTCCAAAAATTGCCTAAAATAAAGCAAAAGGCAAAATAAAAAAAAGATTTTTTGCAGAATAATGCTCCATAGACATTTTATTTTAAACCGTAAACAGTAAAATTAATTTTTTTTTATTAATTTTTCTAAAAATTTGACCATTCTATACTTTGAAAGAAAATTAATTTACCATTTTCAAAGGGTTTCGCGAGTCCCCTCTTTTTTGTATAAAGCTTTTATACATTATTAAATCCTATCCGAAAACATTTTAAATTTTAATTAAAAGAATGATAAAAAAACGAATATTTTTGAAAAAGATAATAACGTACTTAAAAGGGGCTAATTTAGTTTTTTAACTCTATGACAACGCTACTTTTATTATCGTACTTGTGAAGTTATGGCCGCCACACGTCACCATAAAGGATTTCATTGCCAGGAATTACGTTGATTAAACGTAATTTCATAGGTAAAAGAAAGAAAAAGTTAAAATGTGATACATCTGGAGTCCTACTTGGGCCTAAATTAAAGATAGGGAGGGGTTAGCAAAAGAAAAAGCAAGGGGAGAGACAAAAACTATAAAAACGTGGGAAAAGACGAAGACAAACCAAGTCCTGGGATCATAAGGAATTTACACACGAACTATCTGCAGCAATAGAGCCCATCTCCCGGAGTTGGGACCGGGCTAGGGAGTTTAAACACTTAGAGGTCTCACTCTCACACCAGAAAGCACCAACAAACAGAAAGCAAAAAAAAAAAAAAAAAGAGGAAAATGATGAAAGTTACTTTTTCGTCAATTTTGAGATGTTAGCGTGTGTCTTAGATTCCAAATGAAAAGAGGTAATTTTAGTGATCTAAAACTTTGAACTTGATGCACTTCTTTATGGTAAAAAACCGGTTTAAATCCTAATTGAACCCTGTGGCTACTCAAATAGTAATTTAGGCCTGTCAAACACGACTCGGAAACCTCAATACATGTCAAACAAGTCGATTTGGACAATATAGAGATGAAGAGCCGATATAATTAATATCCGTACATCAAGGAAAAATTAATTGAACCCGATAAAGTAAATATGTGCTTTTCAGCGAGTTCCGACCATTTTTGGAATACATCCAGAAACGTATTGATCCTTTATTGCCACCTAAAATTAGACGTCGGAGATAAAAATTTGAGTTACTACTTTCTTTTTAATAAAAGAATTTACTGCCTTTTTGGAGTGGGGCTTGTTATTTGGGAGAAAAATCCTTAATTCGAAATTCTGACAAGATCCGGTTGGCAACGTGCCGAATTTAAACTGCAACTGTCATTGTTTACGGTAATAGGCGAACGGATTTCGATGTTTTCGAAACATAAAGTTTATGATCCCTAGATGACATATAAAACTTATAAAAGGAGGTTTTAATTTTTGAAAAAATGTGATTTTTAGGGATAAAATCAGCTATATGAGTGGGCTGTCACCTGTCAGTCACGAGTGAAATCGTTAGAGTAATTGAATTATAATAAAAAGGCTTCACATTCTCAGCTATTCCTGAAGCGATTTATCAAATTAAGAAAGTGCTCGACCCACAATATGAGGTTTTTCTCATACTTCCGGGCTTCTCGCAATTTTTCTCTTGTTTATCTCGATAGAAAACGAAATGGATTAAATTCTTGCCTCTTTTCTTATCCGTAGGACGCGAATTGATTTCGAAAGGATGATTTGTTTCCTGTCAATCTCTTGGGGAAGGCGGTAAGAAGCCTCGAGGCCCCCGATTTCCCCGGCGAGCAACTCGAAAGAGAAGAAAAGTCTTCTCATAAAAGAACAAACTTTAAACGGCAACTTCTGTTTTCGCTCGGCTTCGACTTATATCAAAACCGTGACAAGAGTTTCAAATCATTGCAATTTTTAAAACTTCAAGAAGGAAGAAAAAAAATTTCACATGAAAATTCACTAAATTTTCATGAAAAATGGCATCGATTGAGATTTATGAGAAAAGACTTTTTTAACCAGTAAATCTCGAAGCCGGCGAACCGTATCCACTGTTTCTATTATTTCGGGCGTTATTTCTAATAATGATTTAGTACAAGACGATAAATTCAAGCGGATACTTGGCCAGGATTCGCTACTTCCTAAGTCCAAGACAAAATGCCTAAATTAAGTGCTTCAAAGAAAAAGCTCTGAAGGAACCTCCAAAACTGGAACTTTCTCAAAAAGTGGGTTCTCTCCATTATCAAGGCGGAACGCTGCCTATCATCAATCTGTATATGGTAAAAATTTGGTCAAGATCGGAGTTTTCTACCAAACTATCCATTGGAAGGCCCATTTCGCTAAAAACCGAAACAAAAACCTTTTTAATAGCATTTTCCAACGATACCTCTCTAGTAATTCTGCGGCCAAAATTAGCCCTTTGTCGATATTATGTGAATTCAAATAAAAAAAGTTTATCATATTAAATACAATATAATAGTGTTCTAGTTATAAATCTTGAAAACGTGAGCGAGGAGAAACGCTGAGTTGTATCCCGAGGGGCCGTTTCAGCAAAAACGACCCCTCTTCTATTGAACGACCCTCGAAATATCCACCTTTTAGTTTCCGATCTCCAAAAAAAAAGTTTTGCAAAAAAAAATTGATGAATTTTTCAACTCAGAACAATTAATCATCGTTCTGTAACTTAAATGTATTTGGACAGGGTTGATGAATGATCCGGTAGTTATAGAGGGGTGGGTAAAATCGTATTCTATTACCGAGATCATTTTCCGAGATGTGTATTAACCGGGAGGAAACTGGGCGTTTGAATGTTTTCTAAATGCTTCCCCCTTTCTGTATTCATGGGCTAAATGTGGATCTCTTCAAAATGCCGTTTTCTAGGGCTAAAAAAAGCCAGCCTCACCTCTGAGCTCTGGACAATAAATGGTCTTTTCGTGTTTCTAATGGCTTTCGGTTCACGTTCGAGTTGTCTGTTAACAAAACGTTGCTAAAGCCGAAAAAAATTCGCTTTTAGGGAACTTTTAGCGAATTCAACCTTATTTTAAATAAAAATCATAAAAATAAACAGTCCGTAAAAGGGGTTATTTCAAAGAAACAGACAACCGTGAACCTTTTTTTTCTTTTTTAAAATATTGCTCCGTTGAGATATTAAAATAAGTGGAGAAGATGAATAAAATTGCCATTAATTCTCATAACAAGATAACTTAAACGTTTTCTTTTTTTATCAGAAAAATCGATAGAAAAAGGTACGAAAGCGAGCCTCCGTTGCTAAATAAACTGAAATTGTGATGGTTGAAAAAATCGACCCCCTAATGGCCAAGTTATGGCCCAAAAAGTCAATAACTAATTCACGAAAATCGACTAACAAGTTTATTTGATCAAGATTATGGGAGAAAAACAGTTATAAACATTTTCTGAATCGAAATATTTCTGGAATATTCTTTTTAACGAACTGAGAGCCCAAAGGTTCGTTATTTTTGTAAATTTGACGAGCTTGAAATTTGAGATTCGGTAATTCAATGATGTAAATCTTACAAAAGAAATGTGATTCATTTTCAAACTTTAATGGGCTCAATTTTGGACTAGTGGGCAGGTAATGAACATTTTTCGGATAAATTTTGACTCTTTTATGACTGTTTTAAAATAGAATTTAACCCTTTCTAGGCATAAAAGAACCATTCGAGCCACGTTTTAGGTTTTCAATAAGACAGGCCCCCAAAAAATGGTAAATATCAAACAAAAAAACATGAAAAGAAATACTTATAATTTTTTTTTAGTTCAATTACATACTTGTTTATAAAAAAATCCCCAAATTGAAGGGGGAAAAAAGTCGCATTTTCGTCAAAAACAACCCAAATTCCCAAATCCTAAATGCCACTTTTGGGTCCAAAATCCCCCAATATTCCTGCTTTTTTTAGCTGATTTCCAATGGAAATGAAGCTATTGCGGTCGGTGCGACGGAGGCTCCGGGCTTAGAGACCTACATATTCATGATCAGGGCGCTCTGGGATCACTTTTCTAAAATCAAACCCAAAATTCCATAAAAGTTGTTTTTTACTATTCTCAAAAAAAACCCAAATTCCACATCGAAAATTCCATCAATTTCAAACCTTTTTCGACTTGATAACGACATTTTCAAATGTATTTATCTCTTTTCTAAGCACCTTTTCGAACCTATTGTCTTGGGTTTACAATATAGACCTCCAAAAAATGGTCGATATCAAGCCAAAAACAATAAAACCGTTATAAAAAGACAAAACAAACCAAAAAACATGTAAACAAGGTCTAGTTTTAAAGAAGCTCTGCTAAGATTTTCATATAAAGTGACTATACAAAGTGTTAAAATTGACAAAAGAGTATTAATTATTAAAATAAAGCAAAAAGAAATCGATAAATAAAAGTCTCATAAATTTTATTTTGATAAGTTTTCATAAATGAAAGGCTAGAAATTAAAATAGGGTAAAAAGGAGCAAGAAAGATAGAAAATGGCATGCTAGAGAAATGGTCAAATTATTCTAATTAGTGATTTGAATAAAAGAGGAAAAAAAATTAATTAAATAAACAAAATCAATAGTTGAAATATCGTGCTGTAAATGAGAAATTTCACCTTATTGTGTCCATGTGGAAAAATAAAGAAAAATCGAAGGTGAAGCTGAGGACGGCGATAAAATAAGAGAATTTTTGAAAAAATGGGAGAAAAATTTTTTATCTGGAAAAGCCCGTGGAAAGTGGTCGCCGCGGGAGGTTCGAGGGATGGCCCGGAGAGCGTCGAGCGTTCTCGAAAACGTCGGACGCCTCAACGAACGCGGACGTTCAACGCCGGCGTTTATGAATTTTTCGATTCGCTTTTATATAAAATAAACGCGAAATCAAAACGGGGAATTATAATCCACTGGTGGGCAAAACAGGATCGCCATTTTGACCCTGATAGTAGAGGAGAGGCCCGGGGACGAGGGGAATGGATCATGCTCAAAGTGAGCCGAAGGTGCCAACTGAAAAGGGGCGATATGGCAAAAAATCCCACCCTCGAACCTACCAAAATCATACCTTCGCATCCATTCAATCCTTTTATCCATTTTATTTCACTTTTAAACAATTAATTACCTAATTAAAACCAAAGAAACAACACAAATTCGTATACAATTCTTATCAATCACTTATCAATAACCTTTATGGGCGGTTACCATTGATAACTTGTCATTTTATCACGAAACACGTAAAATGTAAATAGACCTCCATGAGCATCGTGTTTTCGTACACGAGGTACAAATTTTGTACCTCCAGATGCTAACGGTACGGTGATCGTTCAAAAGAAGGGTCTAAATCTGGCTTAAAAGGGTCTTTTCTTGTCTTGAAGGGTCAAAATCTGGCTGAAAAGGGTCTTTTCTTGTCTTGAAGGGTCAAAATCTGGCTGAATTTTGTCAAAATTAGGCTGAATTGTGTCTTATCTAGAAAAAGTATCTAAAGCAGGCTGAAAAGGGTCTTTTCTTTTCAGAAAGGGTCAAAATTTAGCTGGAATGGGTCTTTCTTCTAAAAAAATATACGAAGTCTGGCTGTAAAGGGTCTTTTCTTGTAGAAAAAGATTCAAAATCGGCAGGAAAGGGTCTTTTCCCGTCAAAAATAGTTCAAAATATGTCTTGATTTTCTCTTTGGACTTTAGACTGGCCAGAAATGCGTAAAAAGGGCGGTACGCAGGTCAACGGGGGTCACCTCCCCTACCCACCTCAACCCTACCGTAGTCCTATCGCTTTCCTCGAAATCTCCAATCATTTCTCATCTTCCCTCCTCCAACCTTCCACCACATCCCCACTATCACATCACCTCCCCTATCCTAGTAAACCCTCCCCCAATCTACCAGGGTAATATTTCGTGTAGACTATAGAGGAAAAAATCACACCATATGCACGTGAGAATGGTGTTTTGGTAAAATTCAGACAAAATGTATCAAATTCCCCATTTTGCTACATTATATCCCAATCAACAATCTTGGGCCATTGATGAGTCCGTAATATTTATGAAAAAGTCGATTTTTATCAAATAATTAAAATACATCATTGAAAAAACTTACAACCACAAGACAAAAAGCCAACAAGTTTTGGCGGGAAAAAAGAATCGATTGTTTTTTCGATAGCTTCTATCGATACATTTTAAAAAGCTATTTTAATTAAATTTTCCTCTTTTATATTAATTTAAATAGAAATATTTCGTGACGAAAGGTGAAATATTTATGAAATAAAGTGGAAAAAGGTAGGAAATTCATGACAATTTTCTGAGTGATAACAGTTTTGTTCCTTCTAGTACACATCATATCGGTTCTAGTTTAGAAATACTTGTCCAAAATGACGGACCGGCGAATCTTTTTATTTATTTATTTGTCTGTATTTTCATATTTTTCGAACGTTTTGTGTGAAAATGAGACTCTCGTGCTTTTGGACAATTTAGCCATTAAGGAGACGCATTCGATTTTCTTCAAGTCTTTGAAGGGTAAGGATGACGTTTGCTTCTATGTTTTTTGTTATTTTTGGGCTTAAATTGTTTCAGATCGGGGATACAGTTTGACTTTTAAGTTGGCGGATGATCCTAATCTAGTCTTGTCACGTTATGGGGAGTTTCTCTACGAGCATTTGATACTTTTTGCGCCTTCGGTGGAGGAATTCGGAGGAAGTTTGAACGTCGAGACGATCACCGAGTTTATCGATGGAGGGGGAAACGTTTTGATCGCTGGAAGTTCCATGTCGGGCGACATTCTACGTGAGATCGCCTCCGAATGCGGCTTCGAAATCGATGAAGAAGGTTCTTCAGTCATCGACCATATCAACTACGATGAGTCCGATACTGGGGCTGTAAGTATCAAAATGTACCCACAAAATATTGGCTGCCTGGGAGCCTCTTTGTCCACCCCAAGAGCCAATTTTAAACCCCAAATTCCTCCTAAACACCAATATTAGTCTAAAATATTCATCAAGTTGTCTAATTTTGAATATAAACCTTCTGAAATCGTTAAAAAGCCAATTTTTATCCCCCCCCCAATACCAAAAAGTTCTATATTCGTCTATAATCCCCAAAATTTGACCGTATTTAGCCAATTTTCTCAAATTCGACATCCTAGTTACCAATATCCTTCTAAAATCTCCAGAATCTTCAAACAGTTTGATTTAGACCGGAGGTTCCCAAACTTTTTCACAGTGCGCCCCCCCCCCTTTTTAAACGAAAAGGGCCCTTTTTCACCTTTGCAAAAAAAAAGTTTTGAATGTTCAATTTGGGGGTTTTGAAGAAAAGTTGGGTTTTAAAATGTTGATTTTGAGGTCTTTGACAAAAGAAATTGCACTTAAAACGTTGATTTTGACGTTTTTTGCCAAAAAAAAAAAAATAAATAAATAAATAAAATTGGCTCTTAACCATGATTTGGAGGTTTTGACGAAAAATTGTCAATTGAAAGTTGATTTTTAGGTTTTTTGACGAAAGTTAGGCTGAACAATTGTTGATTTTGATGTTTTTGAAGAAAATTTGTCTCTATAAATGTTGATTTTGAGGGTTTTTGGACGAAAATTAGGCTTTAAAAATGTTGATTTTGAGGTTTTTGACGAAAAATTGGCTCTAAAAATGTTGATTGTAAGATTTTTAATGAAAAATAGCCTTAAAATATTATGTTCATTTTGAGGATTTTGACGAATTTTTGAGGGATTTGAGGGGAAAAAAAAACACACACTGGGGACCTAAAATCATTAACAATAATTGTTAAATAATAAATTACCCTGGGACCTTTTGCACTCTATATTCTCTGGAAATACATGTAAGTTAAAACAAAAATTTATTTTTCACTTATTTGTTTCAGCACACTCTAATCGTTGCCGATACTGAAAACTTGATTGACGCCCCTGTCATAGTGGGAGATAAAAATGTCGCTCCACTTTTATATCAAGGGACTGGACTTATAGCCGATTCTGAAAACCCTCTCGTTCTTCAACTTTTGACTGCCGCCAGTACCGCATATACTTATTCGACTGATCAGCCAATCAAGCATTATCCGCATGCTGTTGGAAAAAATACCTTATTGATCGCCGCCCTTCAAGCTAGGAACAACGCCCGTGTCGTCTTTTCAGGCTCGATTTACTTTTTCAGCGATGAAGCTTTTACTTCTCCGGTCCAAAAGCATGGCGGTAAAAAATACGACTTGTCCGGAAACCAACAAGTTGCAACCGCATTGAGCAAATGGGTCCTTAAAGAAAATGGCGTCCTTCGCGTTAAATCAGTCTCCCATCATAAACTCGGTGAAAAAAATCCTCCCTCTTCATACACCATTATGGACGATTGTGTTTTTGAGCTGGAACTTGAAAGGAAAACACCTAAAGGATGGGTTCCTCATGATGCTAATGATGTTCAGCTTGAATTTGTCCGAATTGACCCATTCGTCCGTGCGAAACTTATCAGGAAAAAACCTGGCGGATACGAAGCTGTTTTCAAAATCCCAGACGTCTACGGTGTCTATCAATTCAAAGTCAACTACAATCGAATCGGCTACACCAGTCTTTACAGCACAACTCAGGTAACATCTTTAAAATCAACTTTTTTTTTAAATTCACTTAAATTTCAGGTATCAGTGCGTCCTCTAGAGCATACTCAGTATGAAAGATTCATCGCCAGCGCTTATCCTTACTACGCTAGCGCATTCTCAATGATGTTTGGAGTATTCGTCTTTTCGATCGTATTCCTCCATTACAAAGAAGAGCCAACCAAATCTAAACATGAATAATTCCATGTTCTGCACATAAAAGTCGGTTTTACGACTTCAACAGACTTTTGTAAATAATTTGTGCAATAAAAAGGGGTTTTTCTACATTATTTTATTAATTTAGTATTCACTTTCATATGCATCATCAAATCCACTTTATGTTTGTACACATGCAAAAGAAAAATTTCCCTTTTCTACAATGTTCTAGTCTCCTCCAGTTCACACTGAAGTAGTTGAAATGATAAAGAAAAAGGTTAACCAAATATGACAAATTCAGTTTGAAAAAATTACTTGTGCTGGTTAAAAAATATGCAGAAATGTATAAAAGTGTATAATTTCAGTGGCGGATTAGGGTGGGAAAGAGGGAAAAGGAAGAAAGAAGAGCACAACCCCCATAATTCACCATTATGAAGACAATTGTCTGCAAAAATTCCAAAATTTTCAGTTGTCAAAAACGTTTTGGTTCAGAAAACTCCAAAATGTCAAAATCAAGATTTTAATAAGCAATTTTCCGTCAAAAACCTCAAAATCGGTATTCTAAGAGCTAATTGTTCTTCAATAACCTCAAAATTAACATTTTAAAATAAAAAAAAAAAGCTTAAAATCTACATTGTGAGAACTAATTTTTCATCTAAAAACTCATAATGAAAGTTTTAAGAGCCTTATTTTCGTCAAAATCAGCATTTTAAGGACGGAGGACCAAGTTTTCGTCATTAACCTCAAAATTCAGTCCCCCCCTCATCATAGGCAAATTCCTGGATCCGCCTCTGGTGTATTTTAACAGAAAATGTTGATTAGTTCACCGATGACGTCACTTTCAATCATGCCCTTGTTTACATTATTCAGTGTTGCCAACCAAACAAAGGATCGACAAGCATCGTTTTGTTGAAAACGGTGTATGAACAACTTTTTATTTTGAATTTTTTGACATTTAGAAGCGGGAAATTTGGTTTTTTAGTCTTCACCATCGATGGTCTTCACACATCGATGTCTTCACACTTGTTGCCAACATCGATATGACCTTGAAATAAAATGTCTAAACATTAATAAAATTTGTCGTTTATCTTCTTTTATTTGTTTCGTCCTGAATTCTAAACCTTTATTCCTTAAAAAATAAATAAAAATCCATCTTTTTGGCTAATCACGTGAGCGGTGAAAGGCGGGCGGCCCAATAGCGTCATCTCTTTACGTGGCAAGAACCACGGGCCGGTCGCCCATTTTTTCGTGCCGCCAGAGGGGGAAGAGGACCGAACCGACCGAGAAACGTTCCGCCATTTTGGGACACCGCTGTTAAATTCCGTCATTTTTCTCTTATTTATTTCTTCGTCAAAGGGTTCTCGAGTGTTTTTTCCCCTTCGACTTTTTCTAATCTAAACAAGGTAAGGAAATTCAGACCGTTTATCCCTCAATTTCGTCTCCTTTCTTCATTCATTGAGGTTCCTTGTCTCAAAACGAATCCTCCCCGGCTTTTTATTTTTCACCGCATTTCCACTCAGGGAGGAGTCCTTGATAAAACCCAAAGGTCCCCTCGACTTTTTTTTACACGACCAAATCGAAAATAACGTCTCTAAATAGCGTTATTGCCTCCCTTATCTTTTTTATTATTTATCCCCGGTTTGACCCACGAGCTTGGTAAATATTGAATTTTTATATTTTCAAATAATTCTTATTTTAAAAAAAATTTTGTTTACTAATTTGCTGTTAATTTTGGGTATTGCTTCGTTCTACCATATTTTTGCCAGGTGGAATTTTTGTGAAAAGTATGATTCACGTTTTCTATGAGGATTTGGTGTTTATTGTGCAATAATATTTGTTGACGTTAAGGTATCTTTTGTTATTATTATTCTTATTTTTGTTTCAATCGAGCCACATCATCGTCTATTGTTTTTAAAATGGCAGATGGTGAGATTTCCCTGACTGGGGAAAACCGGAAAAAGTTAAATTTCCCTTTTTATGGGAAAAACGTGTGAAAGTTACATGCTTTTCTGTGCTCTGGTGCTCTAGAGCGATTTAGGTTTGGTGATAGAACTGGCTGGAATGGTCTGAACAAAGGGTTTTTAAGGTTAGGTTTTGTAGGTAAATAGCTGGTACAATATTGGAAGGCTTGACTATACTAGTTTGGCACAGGTTGGCCCAATTGAGCTGCACAGTGAGGATGGTAGTTCTTGGCATAAACATCAATATGCTAATGCAATTTGGTTAGTGAATGCACCACTAGATTTGTCTGAATAGTGTTAAATAGCTGGAGTGGAGATTTTTGAGGTTGATTCAAGAGTCATAGTGGGCTATAGTGATGTGGTCTACCTTCAATACTACAATATGTGTTCTAGAGGATTTCCTACCTTAAGGTATATAGCGGCTAATGTGTTAGGTTTACCACTGTACTGTAGCCACATAGTTTTAGAAGCCAGTTTTGACAAGAAATGAGCCATTTTGGAGATGCTTCGTATATGTGTTTTCTATAAGAAAGACCTTTTTCTGCCAGATTTGACCCTTTTTGACGAGAAAAAACCCTATTCAGACAGATTTTGAACCTTTTTCGACTAAAGATCCTATTCTGTCAGATTTTGACCCCTTTTTTGACAGGATAAGACACTTCATACTTTGACAGCCTTTTGACAGCAAAAGATGCTTTTCAGACTGATTTGGACCCTCTTTGACATGAAAATTTCAGACATATTTGAACTTTTTTTTTTAACCAGTAAAGGGCTTTCGTAGTCTAATTTTGACTAATTTTTTTTTCTTCAAGAAATAAAAATTTTCAGCCAGATTTTGACCCTTTTTTGAAGAAAAAAAGCTTGATTTTGAACCTTTTTGACAGGTAGAGACACTCTACAGACAGATTTTGACCCTATTCAACTCGATATGACCCTTTCGAGCCAGATTTTGACCCTCTTTGACAAGAAAAAACCCTTTTCAGACGGATTTGTAACCTTTTTCGACTCAGTCAGATTTTGACCCATCTTTGAGAGGAAAAGACACTCTTGAAACATATTCTGACCCTTTTGACAGCAAAAAATCATTTTTCAAACATATTTGAACCTTTTCACAAGTGAATTACTTTTTTAGCCAGATTTTGACCCTTTTTTGACAAGTAAAGACACTCTACAGACAGATTTCGATTTTGAAAAAACCCTTTCGAGTAAGATTTTGGCCCTTTTTGTCAAAGAAAGACACTTTTCAGCCAATTTTGGCAAGAAAAGACCTTCATCCTGATAATGAACCTTTTTTGATAAGAAAAGACCCTTCTCAGACAGTTTTTGACCATGAATCGATGCTAAAAAGTGGACTACACTGTAGTTCAAAAGGTCGCCCTTTTTGTTTCACCTAATGGACTAAATATTCATCACTTCTAATTATTTAGTGAGTCCTCTGAATTCACTGGCTAAAACACACGCAAGCCTCCTTTTTTCCAGAAACTCACTAAAAAATGAGGAAAATGAGAACATTTTCTGAACAACCAAATCTTCGCCTGTCAATGGGAAGCCTAAAATGTTTTTTATGCATGAAAACACTGACATGTTGGGTGCAATTGAGAAATTTGAAGGAATTGATTTTCAGCCAATAAGTGTGCTAGTAAAAGGTTCATTTAAAAACCTTGATCACCAAAGTGCCTGGCACCGTGAGTGCATTTTCATTGAGAAAACAGTCAATGACAAATCAAAAGTTTATACAAAACTAGAGTACAAAACCATAAGTTTTTGACATCCTTTTTTAGTTTATTATATTTAGAAAGCTGATAGTGGACTCAAGGCCTCACTTTTTTGTTTTAAAACTCATGTTCTAATTTCTCACCTTTGATTGATTTCAGTTGAATCTATAACCTTCAAAGATGGGGAATATGATGGCGAACCTTTTTAAAGGCCTCTTTGGCAAAAAGGAAATGAGGATTTTGATGGTCGGACTTGATGCCGCCGGTAAAACCACAATATTATACAAATTGAAATTAGGCGAAATAGTTACGACGATTCCAACTATTGGTACGTATGCTTAAAAAGAGCTCTTTTTTTAAATTAATTTATGTTTGTTTTTTCAGGCTTTAATGTTGAGACTGTTGAATACAAGAATATTAGCTTCACAGTCTGGGATGTAGGCGGTCAAGACAAAATCAGACCGTTATGGCGACATTACTTCCAGAACACTCAAGGGCTTATTTTCGTCGTAGATAGTAATGATAGGGAACGTATTGGAGAGGCAAGGGAGGAGCTCATGAGAATGCTCGCTGAAGACGAACTTAGAGATGCTGTCCTTCTTATCTTCGCAAACAAACAAGTAAAAATTTTATCTTACTTTTTACTTTTTGCGCAATATATCAGATAAGAGTCTATCAATAAGAAATAATATTTTATCTAACTAACCCCGGAACTGTTCAAATACGTTTTGACCTGTCTTCAATTAAGGAAACTGCATTTACTATGAATTTATTTGGACTTTCAAACTTGATGATTCTCCAGTTATTTTTAAGCGCTTTCTGATAATATGAAGGTCCTGGATGTAAGAGATTGTTTGTGGCAGAATTGGCCTGTGATCTTTAAAAAAGCCTTTTCCCCCTAGCCTGGTCCCAACTTCAGAGGTAGGGGCTGGGGAAAAATGGGTTAAATGGCATACTAAACTGACAAGGGGAGGTCACGGTGAGTGGGTCGCCGATCAGGCCAAAAAATTTTTGGTGATGCTACATTCAAAAATAGTTGACACTTGTCCAGTTTCTTCCAATGGGCACCTTAAAGTAAAAAATTACAAAGTTTTCAAAATCAACAAACAGGCCTATTGATTTCTATGTAAAATTGCCCGAGGAATCTGATGGCATCAATTAAAAAATTCTAGGACCAATATTTTTCGAGTTATCGCTAAAAAATTTCTTTTGGAACTAAGTAAACTACACCAGGAAAAATTTTCTCGTCAAAAACAACATAATATTCGTACTCAGCACCCCAAAAAATCTATAGATCTTTAATTTTATCAAGATTAAAAAATATAAAAAAATTTCCCTTAGTGATTCCTTGATAAAATTTAAAATCTATAGGTTTTTGGGGGTACTGAGTACGAATATAATGGGGAAAAAATTTTCCTGGGGTAGTTTACTTAGTTCCAAAAGCGGTTTTTTAGTGATAACTTGAAAAATATTAGTCCTAGAATTTTTTAATTGATGCCATTGGATTCCTCGTGAAATTTTACATAGAAATCACTCAATTCAATAGGGTGCCACTTGTGATAACCACAAAGCCCAAACATAAGAAAATAGGTGGACGTTTTTTGATGTTTCAGGCTAAATAGCTCCCCAAGTAAAAATGCCAAGCAATTTTTTCTTTCAAGGTTAGAAAGGTCTTTAAATAAAAAAAGTTTTTACAAAAAAACTGGAAATCTCTAGAGTTTGAAATGTAATTTTGCCAAAATTTTGAAAAAATAAAAAAACTATGTTTTGTAAAAATCAATTTTTTGTCGTTTACAGGCACAAAAAGGAGCCTTTTTTTGTAAAACCAATAATTTAGTAAAAATTAGTAATTTTGTAAATTGACAAATTTTTAATTATTATTAATTTGTCTTATTAATTTGTCTCAAAAAAAACAACTGGCAGGAAAAACAATTTTGACAAGTGGCTCCGAACCAAAGACTGAAACAAAACCTTTATTGCAAATAAATTTCTAAACTCCTTTGTACACCTTGAGATGGACGTTTCTAATTTACTGACCAGAGAAAAAACGTACTACCGGACAAACTACTGATGCGACTGGGCTGAAAGGCAGAGATTCATATTTTGAATGGTAGCATCGATCCTCGGAGGAAATTTTCAAATCGGACTACCTCCGACTATCTCCACCCCCGGTAGTCCGATTTGAAAATTTCCTTCGAGAATCGGTGCTACCAATCAAAATATGCATCCCTGCCAAATTTCAGCTCGGTCGCATCAGTAGTTTGTCTGGTAGTACGTTTTTTCTCTGGTCAATAAATTAGGTAGACCCCCTTGAGATGAACCCTAGATTTCTGAGAGCCTTTCTCCGAATAATGAAGAAATGATCATTAAAATCGACCGTTTAAAATATTCACTGAGATCTGATATAATTTGTTAGGGGTTCTCAGTTTTTTCAGCGTTTTAATCTTTTGAATCTTCCAGGACTTGCCAAACGCCATGAACGCGGCCGAGATCACCGACAAACTAGGACTCCACTCGCTGCGCAACCGCAACTGGTACATCCAAGCCACGTGCGCGACAAGCGGTGACGGTCTCTACGAAGGACTCGACTGGCTATCCACCCAGTTGAAAAACGCAAACCGCTAGTACGTTCACGGCTAGAATCACCGCTAACATCATCAAAAAAACAAAAGAAAAAAAAAATATTTAAAAAAATTCATCTTCGGATGAAAGGGTGTTTTCAAAGGCGTTTTTCTCAACCTTTAAAGCCCCCTTTAAATCTAAAAACCTCATTTGTAATAAAATATTTAAAAATATAAAAAAAATTTAAAATTACACTATTTCAAGGCCTTAAGACATTTGGGCTTAAAACTGTATAATTTTCGTTTCAGTTTTCTTTTTTATTGTAAATCAATCTCCAAGTGCAGTGCGATGGAAATTTAGTTTGCATCAAAATTTACAGACTTAACATTCCTCAGATATCTTTTTTTTTTTATTATTATTATATTTTATTTATAAACATGTTTGAACTCTTGAAAAAAAAAAATATATTGCGCTTGAGTGACTGTATAAATTATTTTTACCCATATAAGTACTCGTCCTTCACTTAAGTTTTTTTAATTTCTACTTTTTTGCATTGTAGTATTCGTAGGTGTCACAAGGTGTAAATGTATAAAGCTTTTTGGATAAGAAAAACAAAACAAAAAAATTATTAAAAATTGTATATTTTCCTTTTTTTCAGTTTTCCCGTGTACGAAGCATCGTACCCATATTTTGTTTCTTTTTCATCTGTTTTAAAGAAAAGTTATATTTATTTATGTTTTAAAATTGGTTAATTTCATATTTTGAGAAGCTTAATTACTGTTAGGGTAAAATACACGTGTGACAACGAATCGTTATTTTGAATCTGTATTTTCCTTGGTACTTATTAGTTCGACGGTACTTAAGCTTCTCAAACTGTTTTTTCACACACCATTGTAACTTTTTTTTTATTTAAATATAATATGTAAAATTATTTTTTAGAATACCCTTTTTTTTAGTTATTTACAAAAATATCCTTTTGCATGATTTTATTTTTATTTTTAATGCCTCAGGAAAAAATTCCTAAACTCTGAGGCATCAAGTAGCCCCTTGGACTTGGGACCGAGCAAGGATTCTTAAGGGTTTTGTTGTTACCAAACCCTCGACGACGATCCAGAGATAAGCTGCGACACTTTTAGCAATTGACTTGAAATTTTTAGGGCTTTTTATTATCACAAAATAAATGCTGAAAGTCAATCGATTCACTGGGAGTTGTGTAAACGAAGAACGACTTCTGTAGAAAAAGTCTGCCAAGTGTGGTGTGCAGGATAATAATCCTCAAAACACGTACTTTATAAATGCGTTTTTGTTAATTTCTGGTTTTTTGGGCCAAAATGACTTTTTTGTTCGAAGACATAATTTGATGAGTGGACCCTCAAAGTGAAATGGAAACATTTTCTCTGCTCCATTTAAAACGATCCACTTGAAATTTGAAGAGCTCTTTCTTATACTTTTCTTTTCTTCTTTTCTTGTTTTCTTGGCTTTTTTAGCGATTGACTTGAAATTTTAAGGGCCTCTTATCACGAGGTGTTCCAAAAAAGGCAATCGGTTCATAGGGAACTGAAAAAAAAAACGATTTTAATAGGTTAAGAACTTCTTTTGAAGAAAACGTCTGCCAAGTGTGGTGGGCAGGATGATAATCCTCAAAACTGCATTTATTTAAGTGTTTTTGTTAATGTGGGGTCAATGGGCTAAAAGCAACGATTTCTTGGCTCCATTTGTTATGATCGACTTTTTAAGGGCTATTTCTTATCACGTTTTAGAAAAATTGTCAAACTTCAAGTCATTCTGTTTATGGAACTGAGGGAATGATTTTAAATTACTTTTGAAGATATTCTTTGCTAAGTGTGGTGGCACCAATTTAGAGTCGCAATTTCCTGAGGTGTCCTTCAATTCGAGAAGATCATAGTGTTTTTTCGTCTCTTTTTGAAACGATCGACTTGAAATTTGAAGAGCTTTTTCGACCTTAAAAGAACGGTGGCAAAAAGTCAAAAAGTTCTCAGAGAGTTGAGACAACTCGTATTGTATACTTCGGGTAGAAAGAAAAACACCTTCTAATGTATTTTCAAGAAAAACAATAATTAGGAAAAGCCTTTAAAGGTAAAATAATAAGCAGATGAGTCGTTGAAAGTGGGAGACCATATGAAGGCCACGAATCCTTAAACTCGCGAAGATCATTATTTGTGAAGCTGCAAGACGAAGAGAGGGAGTCGTAAGACAAGAATCCGTTGATTCCCGTCCAGTCATTACGGAAAAGGTGAGCGGTCACCTTCCCTTTCGCTTCGCCGGCGACCCTCGACGATGTCTTCATTCGTAGGCAGAGCCCTTTTAAAAGCCCGGAGGGTCCGCTACCTTTTCGCCTGCGTACCTTTTCTTTTTTGGACACCCAACAACGTCAGAATCGATGAGGTATGCAAAAAACAAAGATTTCCTCAACTTCTTTTATTCACTTTCTAACATTTCAGCCAAAATCATACCCAAATGTCAAAAGCCATACTTTAGAATTTTTTATTTTTTGACTTGAAAGTATTTTTGTGCATAATACCGTCCACAGTGTAAATTGCCAAGAAAACGTGAATGGGTAATCGTCCAGTTCGAACTTCCCTGTAGTTCCCCTTATCCCAGGGGGGTGAGGCAAGGGGACTCCTGAATGAATGTGGTACCTTCTGACTATTCTGACAAGTTATTACCTATCGATGGCATTCATTTCTGAAGAACATCCTTTAATCCAAGGTTATTTACGAATCTCGTATTTTTTTGGACTTTCATAAACGAAGGTCAATCACTCCAACGGTGCTAACGCTCAATGAAGAAAATTAGCCATCGAAAATTATTAGTTTTTGTTTATTTTCACTTCTGAAATTTCGCTTACATGATTTTCGTTTTAGAATTTTAATTGCTAATCGACTAATTAAGTAAAAATTTGGTGGGGGAGCACAATATACGAATGGACAACCTCATTCCCGAATTCTGGTCCAATTTCGAAATAAAGATAATGGCTTGTGGTGAAAATAAGGAAAGAAAATGTTTTCGTAATAATTTGGCTTAATACTTATTAATTATTTATATATATTTCATGGCTATGAATGAAAGTGTAAAACCATCGTAAAACCGATTTTGTTGATTTTGTGCCATCAGATGTGGGCTAAAACTTTTGAAAATGAGCGGGTAAAAGGTGCTCGCATGCTCTTCGAAAATAACCTGACTTTTTCATTTCATCAAGCGTACGCTTCAAAATTTTACAGTTTTCTACACATTTCAGGGCTCGAAAAGGTTGAACGAGATCTGCCCGATGGATCCCTTGACGAGAATCCCATCAGTGAACTACATCGACCAAATGAACGAGATACCGACCGGTGCCCTAGTTTTGCTCCACGGAAGCTGTAAGTTATGTCTGGACCAAATCTCGACTTGACTTTTCAAGATGAATTTTTTTTTACCTCTTCGATATCACAATAACGGCTTGTTTGTCACCGAAAATGAATAAAACATGGAATTAAATTTTCATAATCGGATTTTCATACTTTCGAAAAGAGGAATAATCGAAAAATATTGCAGATAAAGGTTCTTTCACCTCTTCATACCTGGCTATCGAACAAGGAAAGCAGGAAATTAATTTTAAATTTAAATAAGCAGGATTAAAAAAAAATGGCGACCACCTCAATAGCCTCTTTCTAACGGAAATCTGCTAAAAGGAATTTAAATATTGGCATTATTTTCATTGACACACTGGATGCTTGGTAAATCCAACAGAATCACTAATATTTTTCTGTTATTGCTGCAGAAAATTACTTCAGCTACTATCCCAGGAATAAAATTTACAAGCAAAAATCTCTTATGCAAACATGCTCTTGTTACAGGTGGGACGGGACATGATTTTTACGAGACGATAAAAACCGTACTCGGTGAAAAAGGAAAGTTTCCTCATATCAAAATGATAATTCCGAACGCACCTCGAACTCGTTATACGCCACTAGGTGGAGCTGTATGTCCCAAATGAATTCTCCTCACTTGAATTCATATCTTTTTCAGAAAGTACCGACATGGTTTGACATTTCCGGTTTTACCATGGAGGCGAACGAAAACGATGAAGATATTCAGAAAGTAATGCCGGACATAATTAAGATAATCGAACATGAGGTTCGCTGTGGGATACCTTTGCATCGAATAGTCGTCGGTAATGGCTCTTTTTTATCTTGGTGGATTAATAACAATTTTTTTAGGAGGATTTTCTCGAGGAGGAGGGATGTCTTTTCACATAGGGTATAGATTTTTGAAAGGCCTTGCTGGTATAGGAGTCATGTCGTCTTTTCTACCCACATCAAGTCAAGTTTATAAGGTATAGAATGCCGATTATCAGCCAGGGTTTTGACCTGACGAAAAGAAGTATCCAAGTAAACCTTCCTTAGATTTTAGCGAGAAATCGATTGGGATCATTAACTTTTGGATCTGACGTACAGGGTGCTCCAAAACGATCCTAACTTTGTTATTTTAAATACGAACCCTATGTTTTGGCAATGGAAATCAATTCTACGCTTGATTTCCAGTAACTTTTACTTAAAGCACTTTTTTGGTAGGGCCAAACGTTCTTGAGTTACTGTATCACTGGTCCTATCAAAAAAGTGTTTAAGTCAAAGTTACTGGAAATCTAGTGCGAAATCGATTTCCATTGTCAAAACATACGGTTCGTATTTAAAATAACGAAGTAAGGGTCGACCCAAAAGTTATTGATGCCAATCGATTCCTCCCTAAAATCTAGGTTGGGTTTACTTAGATACTTTTTTTCGTATGGTCAAAAGTCTGGAAGATAATCAACTGGTACACTGCTGGCACACTCTGCATAGTCCCCACTCTCTTACCCTCTTTTTTGCGATTTTTTAGGAGTTGAAACATAACAGAAACGACCTTCCTCTGCTGTTTCAACAGCAAGGTAACGAAGACACTTTGGTGGACCATCGTTTGGCCGAAAATACATTCGAAATTTTGAAAAAGCTCGGAGTTCAAGGCGAATATAAAAGTTACCCTCAACTAGGACACGAGGTTTCCAGAAGCGAACTCAAAGATTTCCTCCGATTCGTTCTCTCAGTCATCCCCGACGACGTAATTGTGTCAAAGATATAAATATTTTAAATTATAGACTTTATTGAAAATGTAAATATTTTATGAAATAAATTATTTTTTCCATTTTTTATTTTCGTAGTCCCATTTTGAGGAAATGCCCTCGATAGGATTCATGCGAAGTTCGATTATTCGTTTTAGTTGAGCTTGCTGACGCTCGTATTCGAACGTTTCTGGGAGGTCACCTCGTGCTAAAAATGTCGGTTTATTATTTATCAGGGAAGATGTAAACGAACCCATTTTGAGAATGAATAAATGGAAAATGAGAGCTCCACTTAGTATAAACAAGACGGATCCGAGGATGTCTTTCCATTCTCCTGTGGGTGCTTCGATTTCGCTAAAAGTCTGGCAGAAGCTGACTCTGTATAGACATTTTTTTTCGTCGATCGACAACGATTTCCAGTTTCCTTTTTCTTTTTCTTTCAAAGCCTGAAGAGAAATTTAAGTAGCGAAATATATTTGATCAAACCTTGATGTTCGGTGTGATGTCCCGAAAGCGGACGGAAGGATACGGGTAGGTCACCGAATCGACGTACATGGGCTTGCCGTTCATCCCATAGCCCACGACCTCCCTCGAACCTATTTCGTTATGGTAGCCCATTTGGCCCTGAAGAACGGAACGAGTCAACCTTCGTAATGAAGAACCACAGACACGAGAAAACATTGCTGACATAGGTAAAGCAGAACCAATTTACTCAACTCTAATTTGTTTGCTAATTTTTGGGAAAAATCAGCTGATGTGAAAGAAACAAGACTACTGGCGTGACGTAATAGTAAAAACCCTTCATTTTTATCTGAAAACAAAGCGTACAGCAGTCTGAAGGGCCCTATCCTGCAAATTGTGGTGTAAAAGATTTTATTGTTTTAAATGGTCCATTTGGGTTCCAACATTTTTTCGAGTGCTAACTTTTCACGACACAACCTTTGGCAGCCGAAAAACCTCGACTTTTTTTCAGTTTTCTGCATATAACTCGAAAACAGTACATATTTCGGGAAAAACATATAAGTAGTAAATTAAAGAAGACAAAATTCTGCGTCTATTAAAAAAAAGTTTGCCAAAATAGGTCGAATAGAATGGTTTTTACAGGCGATAAAAAAAAATTCATTTTTTCCAACTTTTGTTCGAAGTAGGTTTTTTGGCTGCCAAAAGTTATGCACCGAAAAATTTTGTTGGAACTATTCAAAAACGTGTTGTTATGACCCAAATGGACCATTTAAAACAATGTAATCCTCAAAATGCTCTGCAGACTACAATAAAATCTTGGCAAAAAAACTCATGCTTTCAGGAGGTCTCCGTTAAAGGTTCGATTGTTGGCCCACCCATTGAATGCGAAATAATTGAAGTTTTGCAAACAAGAAAAGAATGAAAATAGGCGTGTTGGATTTGAGGTGGTGTATTATTTAATAATTGATGTGTGTGTAGAAAAAGTGACCGCTCGTTTACAAAAGGGACGAAACCACCTGTTGGACTATAGGCTTCCTGTTCCCACACTTAAGTTACATTCCTCCATTAGCCATTTCTCACAGGATGGACATCCAGTCTCAGTAGACCCTTTTTAAGACAGATAATCTCAACGTTTGACCTGCAGACCCTTTATAATTAAAAGCTGACCACATTGGTCCGTAGAGAAGCTAAGGTGATGACTGAGTGTTGGAAATGAATAGGAAAAAAACTAATGGTTTCTCCCACGGGTGTGCTATTGAATTAATAACAATTCGATTGACGTATTCCGGTTCTAGGGAGGGTCCCTGAGAAAATGGTAAACCCTTTTCACTTAGAAGGACACGATCCAGATGTAGCCCTCCCCTCGCCTTCAGTCACCCTCTTCACGCTCCCTTATCCCCACCATTGTTCTCGAATACTTTTACTACGTATGGCTACCTTGTGTATGTTTTATAGGAGGGCTACCTGGAGAGACGGGAGACCGCGGAGCGTGGGAACCGCTCGAACAGGCTGAAAGGGTCTCGAAGATGGGGAAGGACACGCTAAAGTGACGGAAAGGCACGCTTATCTCGCGTGGCTCATATTCTTCGGCTACTTTCTTTTCATTCCCACCCCCCTTTGAGAAACCAAACAAAAGACGTTTTTACCAAATAAACCGAAGATAGAGGACAATAGGAGGCTGTCATTGCAGATAAGACAATATAAGACATTTGACGATGCAGAAAAGATAGTAAACAACCAATTTACTTGAAAAATTCACGAAAACTCGGAATTCCAGCTTACCTACTCCCAAAGGGTTAATTCTTCCTACTCAAATCGAGACCCTCAAATCTCAAATTCAGACCCTCAATTCTCCTATCTATTGGAAAAATTGAAGTTTTTTGGTCGCCTATAAAAACTTGTCTATTGGACCAATTTTGGCAAACTTTTTTTTAATCGACGCAGAATTTGGTCCTGTTGTGTTTTTCACAAAATATGTACCGTTTTCGGGTTTTATACGGAAAACTAAGTCAAGCTCTGAATCAATATGCTTCAAGTTTGATAACTGTAGGGGGATGTTTTTTTCCTCTCGCGAGCAAAGCTCCGAACCAATATGCAGCAAGTTTGATAACTTCAGAGGTACATGTTTAAACTATGTATTCCTAAACATAATTTTGTTTGGTGACGAATCGGTTTGTGTACTCAGATAGTTGTAGGTGACGAATCAGACTATGACCCTACCTTCCGAAAACAATAGGAAGTGACGAGTAGGTCTACAGCCATAAATAAACCCAAAAGTTTTGCAGGTAAAAATTTTGTGGCCACTCTTCAGAAAAAAAAAATGTTTTTGCGACCCAAATGAATAATTTAAAACAATAAAATCTCCTACACCACCTCAAAATGCTCTGTAGACTGGAATATATAGCATATTCGAAGTACAGTAGCCTGGCACTGCTAACTGTTAGTTTGTGGAGATTGGTGGGCTTCTGCGCGGCAGCACCCTTGAACCAGCAAATAGATTGTCACTGCTGTGGCTACTCGACGAGCAGACCTTAAAAAGCTGAAGAACTAGCTCTTTTTATCATTTGCGTATTGTGAAACACAAAAGATAAAAAATTGTATATCGAGCAACCTAGCAAGTAGCAAATAACGGGAGAAGCCCCAGTAAAAAACCCTCTCGACTTCTTTAAAAGCATGTGATTTACCTTAACTGTTCACGGAAAGGGAAAAGAACGGAAGTCGACCCTGTGGGAAAGTTATGAATGAGACGGGAGTAGCGAGGGTTTGTAAACCACCTGATGCTCCTCAACCGGATGGCTCCCACAATTAAATTCTTGATAGCTACTCGAGCGTAAGGATATTGTTTACCCACACACTTTCATATATAAAACATCTTAACATAATTAAAATCAAAACGACCCAAGCAGACAGATAGTGCGTGATCAGAGCGCTCTGTGGATCACAAAACATTGAGGTTCCCATAGACTATTGAGGAAGGCAGCTATGGACAATATTTAGTTGGTTGGAGAATTCGCAGTTGCATCAATAGGTATACCAAGAGTGTGAATTTAAACGAGGCTTCATGGTGCATTTTTGTAATTCCTGGCTTAAATGACCGGAAGTTACGGTTACAAAATCTTGTTCACAGCAAAAACAGATGCTGTCCGGAACTCAGTTCCCATGACTGCACATACCGCGATCTCCCTACGTCTGTTCAATGCCATATGGCTTTGTCCAGTTGCTATTAATTAATTTCTCCCGTAAAATATTTAAAAAAGAAGAAAGTTGCAGACAAGGTCGTGAGTCCAGACGTGTGTCATGGAAGTCACGTGGAGAAGGTGGGGTTTTCTTCGTTCTCGTGGCCCTTATTGTTATGCGCACACTTAAAAAGGAAAAAAATATCCGAGTCGCCCTAGGGGTGAGTCGAAGGGGAGGAAAGTAAAAACGTTTTATTGCAGGGGACCGTTATTTTCCTCTTTTATTTTTTTCCCCTTCTTAGGTAACGGACTCTTGTCAAATAAGGGAAATAGTTTCGGAAAAATCATGTTAATTTTATATAATCGAGAAGATTCGCTCCTATTTCCGGCCGATTGTTTTGTTGAATGGGTGAAAAAAAGAAGAAGAGGAGGCACTTTTGTCCTTAGTCTCAGAGAGCCGGCGGTTCCCACGAGAACAGTGGGAAAGAAAACATGAACGCCTAAGTCGAGATAAAACAGCTGACGGGCTCATATCCCATCCCTCAAAGGATAACATTCAATAAAAGATAAGCAATACTCGCATAAAAAAAGTTGTTATTACTTAGTAACTTACGCAATGTATGCAAAATCTTTAGTTTAATGGCACATACTTTAGGAAAAATTGATTTGGTGGTCTCCCCAGCTTTTATAGGGATAAATTCATTGTTTGTCTATATATAGAGGAATTTTCGTGGGAAGCATTTCAAAGACCCGCAGAACCAGGATGCAGTGCCTGGTCAAACTATACCAGATGCCTAGTAAATTCGCTTTTAAGTTTGACCACAGGGTTCCCGTGCCGGCTACAATTGATTTGCGCACACTCGCATTAATCTGTATTGGAATGTCTATGAAAAGCGCACAAATAAGCGCACATAAGGAGGTCGAATATTTTGAGGCAATGTAATGAAAAGCGCACAGGATTAGAATCGAATTGTTTCCTTGTACAAGCTTGGTAGACACTAGACGCAGCACGTTCTTTTTGTACTGAACCCATAGTTTTGGAGCTATAGGACAAAAACTCAACTGCCTATTGGTCATTTTCGGGTCCCATCAAATCAGTGGCGGCTCGTACTCTGATAATCAGGGAGTTCACAGATAATAAAAAATACTAAAAAAGGTTTTGTGTGTGTGTGGGGGGGGGGAGTGAAATGAGCTTTTCTTAGCCTTTTCTTTCAGCTGCCAAAAGTTGTGCCGGGACGGCGTCTATTGGCTCTCTTCAAAAACATATTATTGGGACCCAAATGGACCATTGAAAGCAATAAAATCTTCAACTCCACCTTTTGTGGGTCAAAATTCTCTATAGACTGGACCACCACGACTTAGAATGTAAAATAAAATATCGTATGTAAAGTGAAGAACCAAATTGTGAAAAGTAAGTATTATTTTGTTGATATTCCCTGGCTCAGGTTAGTGTGCGCATTTCAACAGTCGTTAATGGCGTTCTATGTGCGCTTTTCAGTTGTTGAAATTTTGGGCGGTGTGCGCATTTCAATGGTAATTAAAAGGGGCTGTGCGCTTTTCAATGTCACCGCCCGTGCCACAGGGCGCTTCCTATTTAGCCAACTTTGCATGGGACAATTTTTGCGATAAATCGTTCACTCTAGCAAATTATGTTTGCGGGAAGGAGCACAGTTTGCTATAATCGCCGAATCTGACAACATGGAAACGTGTAAAGTGGCAAAATTTGCGTTTGCCAAATTAGAAAGTTTTGACAGATTAACGTAGCCCAATTTGCAATAATAGCCAAATATGGCAACTTGGGACCCTTTAATCAGGCTTGGTTTCGCTATTTGGCCCAAACTACAAACTTTTGACAGAGTAAAGTAGCCCAATTTGCAATAAATAGCCAAATCTGGCAACATGGGACCTTGCAGAATGGCCTTATTTGGCGAAACTAGGCACTTTTGACAGAGTAAAATAACCCAATTCCCTAAATCGCCTATTATGACAACTTTTTAATGTGAAAAGTAGCCCAATTTGCGCCTAATTTGCTAAACTTGTTGACCATGTAAAAACCACGATATCAGCTTCAACAATTTAGCCCAAAGATGATGCCAGTTTGCACTTAGTTAGTTGGACCATTCTGTAGATTAGAGAATATGTGTGAATTTGAATTTTGAAGGGACTTTGCAATAAATGATGAAATCATAGACAATAAGGAAATGTACAGTTCTGAAGAAAAAAAGAAACCGGTTTAATATGATACGTAAAAGAAGGTATCATGTTTTAACACATTTTTTGCATTGCTCAATAAGGGCGGAAACTGGGCAAAAAAAAATCGGCCTGATAGGTAAAGAAAACACTTTTTTTATCTATTTCTCTACCAATCGTTTTCGTGAAAAAAGGCCGCATGTGAGGGCGAAGAGGCGAATCGGTGGTCGGTGTAATTAGGAGAAGCCTGTTGCTCGTGAGAACTTTACGGTCCCCCAGGTGGGGTTCCCACGCGAGACGCCTCGAAGGCATAGTCCCTTCGGTCCCCTTCGTGAGCTCTCGGACGGCTCCGGCGGTGGGGATGGAGGCCCGCTTTCTTTTTGACAACCCCTGACTTGTCCGAATGCTCATAATAATTGAAGTGGCATAGGTGAGAGAAGGACCGTGGCCTCAGACGCGAAGTGATCGACGGTCCACTGACATGCATCTCGCCATGGCATCCTATCAAAACAACCCTTATGGATTATCAAAAGCCGATATTAGAAAGGTAAGAAAAAAAAATCCCTCTATTGCAAAATTTTGCAACTTTATCAGAAGTGGGATTTATTTACAAAATTTTAAATAATTTTTATTTCAAACTAAGGGGTTCTCAAAAACTATTTAAACTCTAATCTATCCACAGTGCTTGACTTTTTTTTGGGTAATTTCATGAAAACCCCGCCATCCCAAACCATTTAACTAGCCAGATTTTGCTTGCTACTTAAACTTTTCCTTTTCCCGGGTTTTGATTCATTTTTTACTTTTATGCCCCGCCAAGTTTATGTTTATTTCATTCCCCATTCCGTATTTCAGGAGTCCCCATGCCTTACCCCCCTGGGGTTGTTTAGTTTCAGCCATGAGTTGTATGCTGGTTGTTCTGCTAAACTGCAACTTTTTTCCACTTGGAATTTCAATCTGACTTAAAAAAAGGATCGAATTAGGGCCCTAAAGATTTTTTTTTCGGGTAATTTTGATCTAAATTTTTTTCTATTTTTTACTCATTCACTCATATTTTTGCCAATTTCCGAAATTAAGCATTGTCGGCAGTGGTTAGAATGTAGATGACCATCGAGTTCTAGCTCCCGGTCCTGTAGTTTCCTCTCCTATCCCAGGGGGGTGAGGCAAGGGGACTGAAATAAATAGTACGTGGAACGGGAGTAAAATTAAGAAAAAATACCAAATCTAATCACTTTAACCTACTATTTTCTTGAAATTATTAAAGAAAATTTCTTTCTTTTTTTTAGAGCAATAAGCCTATTATGGAGAAAAGAAGAAGAGCGAGGATAAATCATTGTTTGAACGAATTAAAAAGTCTTATTTTGGATGCCATGAAAAAAGACGTAAGTTCTTCACCAAGTTAAGTAAAAAGATAGAATAAATGTGGCCCAAATGATACAATAAAAAAAAAAATAATTAGGTTAATAATGGGGTTGAAACTTAGGGAAGGAGTGGAGGTTACGATGACGTAAGTTCCAAGACGGCCAACCAAACATAACCCTACTTGTTTCAGACATTAATTTATTTTTATTTTTTTCCAGCCGGCACGTCATTCAAAATTGGAAAAGGCTGACATTTTGGAAATGACCGTGAAACACTTGCAAGATATTCAGAGGGAGCAGATGAGAAGTGCTGTTTCTGCAGATCCGTCTGTCATCACGAAATTCCACAGCGGCTTTTCAGAATGCGCGACCGAAGTCGGACGTTATGTTTCTCGACTTGAGGGCGTCGACGATGGTGTCAAGCGACGACTCCTAGGCCACCTCACAGGCTGCGTGTCAGGGCTAAGTCAAGTCCTCCCTCTGGCGACTTCCCAGCCGAGTCCTGAAGACGTCAACAACAACAGCAACGCGACAGCCCAACGTCTCTTGAGCGGTCTACAGCTCATCCCAAGCAGACTTCCTTCCGGAGAACTCGCCATTTTACTCCCTGGTATCCCCGAGCATCGCTCCGCCTTTAAAGCTGTCTCCAGAACTCCTCCACCATTAAGCCCAGCCCTCTCAACAGATTCCATCGATTCTGATCACGTCACATCCACATCCCCTGACTTACCAAAACCTCTCGATCTCGTCCAAGAACACCCATCCACAAGCACTGACATGTGGAGACCATGGTGATTTCATGTTAAATCTTTTGTTGAAATTCATGAGTTAAAATTACTCGTTATTTATCAAGTTCTTGTTCTGTTTAAGACTTTTCTTTGTTGTAAATGATCTCTTTTCAATACTAAGTTTTCCATTTTCTCCCACCCCCTACGTTAAGTTTCCTTGTTGTGTATAAAATTGTATATTTAAAAATTACATTATTTTTTACTCTTTACTTAGTACTTAAAAAAATATTTTTGAAATTTATTTTGTCTTATTTTCCTACTTGCCTTTTCCATACTTTTGCACCATGGAAGGTATAAAACTCTATTACCAAGGATAGTAGGAGGTTATTCCATCCCGGTAGGTTATCCATTCTATAGAGTACACCCATAGAAATGATTGAAGAACGTGTTCCAAACTTTAAATTCAGGTTGAAGATTTATCATGAGAAATACGAAAGGTAGGTTTATTATCACAATAAGGTGAAACCATAATGTAAGATTATAACCATTCAAAGCCATTTACTATGAGGCCATTTTAAAAGACATCTATAACGGATAAACTGGAAGCTATTAAACATCTAAACACTTAAAATTTGAAGTTTATACATACCAGCAGGAACTTGAACCAAAAAAATCAAATAATAAAAATCAAACATTTTGGCACAACCAAAATAAAAAAAAAGTCTTTTCTTTAAAACAAAAAAAAATTGTATTCCTGCTGTGTACAAGGTGATCGGAAAGGAGAAAATAAATATTTTAATGAAATTAGTAAAGCGACTCTGAATTGGTTGATCTCGGTTTCTTGATTTTCTCGAGGTTTTTGGTCACGATGTCGTGAAGGGTCGAATATCGGTTTCGAACTTCGCACATGATTAACCACATGCTTAAATATTCTTTTTCATCGAGTTCTTTCACCGCTTGCCTGTAGTCTTGTACATGGGGATATTTTGCCACCTAAAATTAAAATTTATAATTCGCACATAAATCGTTATTGAATACCTTTGAAATGAGCTTGGCCCGAGAGACGAAATATCTTGAGATTTGATCGAAGAAAGCGGCCGCCTCCGATTCAACCGATTGAATCTCGGCGAGAGTCTCCTCTTGGACCGAAACGCCAAAATTGTTTCCATCTTCGATTTTCGGTATCATAAACGAAATCCACATCTTGAGCTAAAAATTTAAAATCCGATTATATAAATCCTGGGAATTTTTTGAAAACGAAAGACCATTTTCGGTCTAATTTTGAACCTTTGGTGACAAGAAAAGACCCTTTTCAGATAGATTTTGACCCTTTTCGGATAAAAAAAAGACCACTTTCAGCTACATTTTGACCCTTTTGGACAAGAAAAGACCCTGTTCAGCCAGATTTTGAACCTTTTGTGATAAAAAAGGACCCCTTTCAATCAGATTTTGTCCATCTTTGACAAGGACAGTCCTTTTTCAGCCAGATTTTGACCCTTTTGATAAGAAAAGACCCTTTTTAGTTAGATTTCGACCCTTTAAGACAAGAAAAGACCCTTTTTAGCCTAATTTTGAACCTTTTTTAGAGTAAGAGAAGACCTTTTTCAGCTAGATTTTGACCCTTTTTGACAAAGAAAGATATTTTAGCAAGATTTTGACCCTTTAAGACAACAACAGACCCTTTTTAGCCTAATTTTGACCTTTTTTAGGACAAAAGAAGACTCTTTTCAGATAGATTTTGACCCTTTTCGGATAAAAAAAAGGACCACTTTCAGCTACATTTTGACCCTTTTGGACAAGAAAAGACCCTTTTCAGCCAGATTTTTAACCTTTTGTGATAAAAAAGGACCCTTTTCAGTCAGATTTTGTCCCTCTTTGACAAGGAAAGTCCTTTTTCAGCCAGATTTTGACCCTTTTGATAAGAAAAAACCCTTTTTAGTTAAATTTTGACCCTTTAAGACAACAAAAGACCCTTTTTAGCCTAATTTTGAACCTTTTTAGGGCAAGAGAAGACCCTTTTCGGATAAAAAAAAAAGACCACTTTCAGCTACATTTTGACCCTTTTGACAAGAAAAGATCCTTTTCAGATCGATTTTGAACCTTTTATGATAAAAAAGGACCCTTTTCAGTCAGATTTTGTCCCTCTTTGACAAGGAAAGCCCTTTTTCAGCCAGATTTTGACCCTATTAATAAGAAAAGACCCTTTTTAGTTAGATTTTGACCCTTTATTAATAGAAAAAGACCCTTTCAGTTAGATTTTGACCCTTTAAGACAAGAAAAGACCCTTTTTAGCCTAACTTTGAACCATTTTTTTGGGTAAGAAAAGACCTTTTTCAGCTAGATTTTGACCCTTTTTAACAAAGAAAGATCTTATTAGCTAGATTTTGACCCATTTGGACAAGGAGAGACCTCTTCTGGTCACCCAACCTGTAGGTAAGGTTCAGCCAAGAAGAGTTTCAGAAATTACATGCTTTGATTATTAAATGATTCTTGCTTAAACCATTCAAATAACCAAAATCTTAATGAACATTCCAGAAATCGAAATCTTACCAAGTTCGCATCCTCAACAAGCTGTTTGGTATGCGGCTTGACAGTCTTAATAACGGTCATGAGGTTCTGGTTACAAGGCACAGGCCCGCTTTCAAGCACCATAACTTTGGTACCCTCGATACAATTGGTGCCGTCTGTCTTCATCTTTTTGGTCGCAGGTTCGCCATCATCATTACAGCTAAAAACAAAACTTAAAACAACAAACACAACAAAAAAACCCAATATTTACTTATTAAATGAGACAGGCTCAGGTATGGGGATGTTGATCGCTTGATGCACTCTATCCAAATCTTTGACATTCAACTGAGGTGACTCGAGAATATCGTTGAGCTCGACGATCTTCTCGGGGAAACCTTTCAATATCAACTTTTCAGCTTTGGCTATCAAGTTGTCCTTAAACTGCTGCACCTGAAAAGAATCTGCGTAAAAAAGGAGCCATGCTTCATCACCGTGGACCAATAAGATTTGCTAACGTGTCCTCAAGATTCAGAGCAAACGAAAGAATTCGATCTTGAAGTATCAAGCAAACATTTTCTGGCATTCAAAATTGCATCATAATGTGCCAAAAGGGAATAAAATTGAAACCAAGCCGGCCTGGGTGGGCAAACTTACTTTGTCGGCAGCCGAAGCCATTTTTTCTCGCTGGTTGAATTCCGAAGAACAAAACACGCGATTATTTAAAATTGATAGAAGGGGGTTTAAAACGTTTTCTTTGAAATTAAAATTCGTTCATTTAGGATTGAAAAGTTAAGAAAGATGGATTGGGGAAATAGCGAGGGGACAAGAGGGTTATCCCTTGTTTCACCTTTTCGCTTTCTCGACCACGCGGGGAGCGCACTCCGTTCCGGAAGACATCACTGATCACTTGATTTTAAAAATTGACTTTTCTCGAATATTACAACTTTTAAATTTCAAATTCAGCCAAAAAATAAAAATAAAAACTTGTTGAAATCTGAAACTACTTAACTGTGCACGTATTTATTTTCTGTTTGGCGCGAATATTCAAAATACGCTCGGTGTTCCCCATTTAGTTCCTGTTTTGTACAAAAATCATAAATTAATAAGCCGGCAACGATTATAGAGGGAAATGGTATACTTCATATATGTGTTTAGAGTGGTGGTGAGCATATAAAAATTCCCTACACCCTATAGGGTGGGGGAGGAGGAGGTTAAAAGTAAAAAGTTTCAGTTTTTCGCCTTTATCTCGAAAACGATGCGTTCTATTGACATGACTACTTAGTCAAAAATTAACGCTGACAAAATTTTCTACAAAATTTACTAATCACTTTTTCCAATACGCTGATTCGTTATCGAGATATACGATCTTGAAAATTGGTCATCTAAAAAGACTTTTTAGCTTTTTTCTTATTGTATCTAAGATTTTTTTTGCATCCTCTATATTTTTTTAGCCCTCGATTGACTTGAAATATTTAGAGCTTCATCATTGGAGAAGATCAGAGCATTTTAGGTCGATCGACAAGGGGGCGAAACCTGAAAATATTACCTAAGATTGATTCCCCGTAAGCATGATGTAATGCAAGGAAACTCAGGTTTCTATGTCTTTACCTAGAAATCCGTGGTTAGTGGACAATGTCAGCATTAGGTATCGATTGGACTGATTGTGAGATTATTGAAGCTTACCTATTGGGTCAAAGCAAGGATTCTTCCACTCTTCAAGACAGGAAAAGACCTTGAAAAATCGAAGTTTTCTACCTTGAAAAGCACCATTTTGGTCAAAGTGCCATAACGAAATAACTATACAGGGTGTGTTGTCAAGATATAAATTTATTATTTCCAGTAACTTTTCCTTAAAACACGTTTTTAATAGGATTGGACGTTTCGGAGTCACTTTTGCTGGTCCATGATAAGTTGGCAAAGTATTCGTAAATCCGGATCGTTTGGTCCTATCAAAAAAGTGTTCTAAGGAAAATTTACTGGAAATAAAGCGTAGAATCGATTTATATTCTCAAAACATAGGGTTCGTATATAAAATAACAAATTTAGTGCCGTTCTGGGCTATCCTGTGTGCCGAATGCAAAAGTTATGGATCCCAATCGATTCCTCGCTAAAATTTAAGGGGGGTTTACTCGGATAATTTTTTTCTTCGTGCCATAAGTATGGGAGAAAATCCTCTGGAGCTGGCAGTGCCTGTAGTGGTGGTAAGATTTTTACCGCATTACAGGGATGTTATGAGTGAATTGTCTACCTTGCGCCTTGTAACAAGTACACACTACCCAATAACCATCCTCGGGAACGCTTCAAATTATAGTAACTACATTTACCTAGGGTGAGGAATGAATTTTGGAAGGTTTTCATTTTTATGGACCAGTTTAAACAGAGCGTTTCCAGGTTATTCGTGTATAAATGAATAAAATCTTTCTAGTAGAAGATGAAAGGGGATTAAATTGGTTTAAAACAAAACCCGGGGATATTCCTTTCGCGCGGTACGATCGCATCGATCTCTACCGGTGGCCGGCGGCGGGGGATCGAAATGTTGGGAAGGGTGGAGGCGGTAAAGGCGGGAGGGGTCGAACGGGGTGTTGGAATCAGCCGGGGGTGGCAAACGAAACCGAAGGGAGCAGCAGTGTTCCCTGTGAGTTCACACCGAAAACAACAACTCTTTAAAACCCTCATTCACTCCATTCATACTAAAGGTCTATTTTATCGTCGAAAAACGTTCCATCTCGATATCCATTCGACATAAACGATGCTCTTATCAAACGACCAACCATCCCTGACCTCTCCGCTCTTCTAAACTCGAAGAATTCTCCAAGGGTGAGTTGTTACCTCAATTACTGTTACCAAAGAATTTTGTTTACGTCTCTACTATAGTTACGCTCTAGTTTTTCTACAACGATCCTCTAGAAAATTTCAAGAAATAAAATTATTTACTCTTCAGTATTATCTCTATTCAAAAAAGTAAAACCTAATAATTAAAGTACGTCAAATATCTGCCCTGATTGTAATTTAGCGTGTTTTGCCTTGAATAATAAACTAAAATAATTTATGGAGGCAATAGAATATTTTACTTAGTAGGTATTTTATATTGCTCAGAGGTTTTAAATTCCCACAAAGTTTGGCTTTTGAAAGTGTTGCCATTTTCAGCGGTTTATCGAGAATTGGGGTAATTTTTTGGGCCTATTCGTTACAAAAACAAGCTTTTATTAAAAGCCTGGCTGAAAATTGGGTTTCTTCTTGTTTGGCAAGTTGATTTGGCGGAGCGGAACGCTGCGTGGGCCAGCATCTTTTTTGGGGCCTTTAAAAAAAAATTATTTATGATATCTCCTTAATAAAGAGAAGGTATATTTAGGTCGCACTTGACTCTAATAACGCCTAAATTAAGGTTGCGGGTTCTGTTTTTGTTTTACCTCGTCGAGGTCGATCTATGTAATTTTCGGACGCGTCAACTAATAATCAGATACGGTATAAGGGTTTCTTGACTCGGCGGAAGTCGGTTATCATGTAATTGAAGAGGGAGATCTGTTGCCTCTTCAATGCCAAACTACACCCATAAAGAATAAGAAGATTGTGGGATATTTTCTCTCGCGAAACTGATTTATAAGAATCGTCGGCCATGGCATCTCCATCTCGGCTTCTTTTCGACCTCCTTGAAACACATTCAGGGACTGGAAAACCCGCAGACACTCAGGGGAGTTGGACTAAATTTTATTCACAATTAAGAGTGATTATTAATACGCAATAATGCAATAAAAAGTGTGAATTTTAAATTATAAGCATCTTAACTAGTAAATTTTAACAAATTCATAGGTTAAGACGTGAACTCACACCTTAGCTGGACTGTGAATTCTCAACTTAGGTGTGAATTCACACATTAACTGGACTGTGAATTCACAAATTAACTGGACCGTGAATTCACAACTTATGCGTGAATTCACACATTAACTGGACTGTGAATTCACACATTAACTGGACTGTGAATTCACACATTAAATGGACTGTGAATTCACACATTAACTGGACTATGAATTCACAACTTGTGCGTGAATTCACACATTAAATGGACTGTGAATTCACAACTTATGCGTGAATTCACACATTAACTGGACTATGAATTCACAACTTATGCGTGAATTCACAGATTAACTGGACTGTGAATTCACAAATTAACTGGACTATGAATTCACAGATTAACTGGACCGTGAATTCAGTACTTATTTTATGCGTGAATTCGCACATTAACTGGACTGTGAATTCACAGATTAACTGGACTATGAATTCACAACTTATGCGTGAATTCACAGATTAACTGGAATGTGAATTCACAAATTAACTGGACTATGAATTCACAACTTATGCGTGAATTCACAGATTAACTGGAACGTGAATTCACAAATTAACTGGACTATGAATTCACAACTTATGCGTGAATTCACAGATTAACTGGAATGTTAAATTTACAACTTATGCGTAAATTCACAGATTAACTGGACCGTGAATTCACAACTTATGCGTGAATTCACACATTAACTGGACTGTGAATTCACACATTAACTGGACTGTGAATTCACACATTAAATGGACTGTGAATTCACACATTAACTGGACTATGAATTCACAACTTGTGCGTGAATTCACACATTAACTGGACTGTGAATTCACAACTTATGCGTGGATTCACACATTAACTGGACTATGAATTCGCAACTTATGCGTGAATTGACACATTAACTGGACTATGAATTCACAACTTATGCGTGAATTCACAGATTAACTGGACTGTGAATTCACAAATTAACTGGACTATGAATTCACAACTTATGCGTGAATTCACAGATTAACTGGACTATGAATTCACAACTTATGCGTGAATTCACACATTAACTGGACTGTGAATTCACAACTTATGCGTGAATTCACAGATTAACTGGACCGTGAATTCACAACTTATGCGTGAATTCACACATTAACTGGACTGTGAATTCACACATTAAATGGACTGTGAATTCACACATTAACTGGACTGTGAATTCACACATTATTTGTGAATTCACACTTTAACTGGACTGAATTCTAAACTTATGTGTAAATTAACACCTAAGGTGAAATAAAGTGAACCTGTGAATTTGTTAAAATTTAAAGTTCCTAATATGTAATTTTAAATTCACACTTTTTATTGCGAATTGTTTAAAACTTTGTTTGTGATAATTTGCATTTTTGTGTGTTAATAATCACAAATTTTTCACACTTTTTGAGGTAAATAAAAATAAATTCGTACTCATTTGCACGAATATGAATAAATTGCTATCATTATATCATTATGTAGGAATACAGATTTATTTGTAATTGTATATCTAATAATGTGAAGTATAAATAAATTCGTATTAGTAATTTGTAAACAAAATTTTGGTTATTTTGCGCCAATCTACCCCTATTCCTGCCAGTGTTAGTGCTTGATCCTTTCCCCCTCCTACACCAAAAATGCTATTCTCCCTAAAATGGACCTTTCTTTTTATAATGAAAAGAAAGGAATTAATTTTTTCCAACTAAAATATTTTTTGATGACGCAACTTGACACTTTCTCCTGCCCTAATCGCTGAAAAATGTTTTCTCCCTAGTCATGAATTCATGGGTGTCACAAAATGCATTTCCGGAATGATTTATAGCCACGATCTCACGATTTTTGAGCGTTTTCGGTAGAACATTTGCCGATAAGCGTAATAAATTATTATTCCCGTGTACGTTTTTTCCTGGAGGAGCATGAAGAGCCCATATTGCTAATTTTTTGTTCTTTCCTTCTTGTTGTTTTAAGACTATAATATTCACAAACTCTCCTCCCCCTTCGTCTCTTTAAAACGAGACTAGAAGAACACTTGAAAAACTTTCGAGTGCGCCTTATGTTTCAAGTTTGCTTGTATTAAAAAGAGTTTTACTTTTCGACGAAAGAAAAAGGGAACTTTTAGAACTTAATGAGAAAACAATGTTTTCCAGTCTTGTTTAACAAAATCCTTAAAAGGTATATACAGGGTGTAAGGGGCCAATTTCAAAAGGTGTGACACGTTATACGAGTTGAGAAAACTTCTGTAATTTCAGAGGGGGTCCACGAAAATCCTTCCCGGAATACAAAGTGCACAGTTTCAAGTTTTTGTACACGAAAGGAAATTAAAAAATTTCAACCAAAAATCGAGTTATTTTTACTAAAATTTTAAATAAAATGGCTTTTTCGGAAACCCCATTAATTTAAAATTGTATAATTAAACTCGGTAAAAAATTTCAAGAGGTCGTAAAAATAAAAAGGGTGAGAGTCGAGAGGGAAGTTAATTGGAAGTAACTGTTCGCCCAAGTGTTGTAATAACTTCTTATTTCTACCCGAAAACCGTTGTTTCTAACTTTTTAGGAAAAAAAAACTTTTTTTTTGATGATTTTTAGGTCTAAAAATTTCCGATTCCGGTCAAGTTTTTTTTTAAAGAATCAAGTGGAAAAAATAGTGATGTCCTCATACCCAAAACTTTCCCCATAAACAGTCCCCCTAACTTGCCCCCCAAACCCCTAAAAATTCCCCCTAATCCCCCCCACAGCCTTTAAACTTACCCACCTCATGACCTTAAGGCTGTTCTAAACCTAACACTTTCAACAGTGTAAAATGCTAAAAACGGCATTGTTCGATCAGATTAGCAGAGTTTGTTTTTTAGGGTTGAACTTCAATGTTGAAGTAAATTTTAGTTGGAAAAATTGCCGTCAGGTGGTAGCACCTGAAGACCGGTTTTTGAAATTTCGATTTCCCGTGTTTTCTCCGAAACTACTGAACCGATTTTTGATTTCTCAGTCTTATTCATTCTAGAAAAAATTAATAATTTTCATCATCTCTCCAAAATTCGTGAGCATAGGTTATAAAAGGCTCTTAAAAATTTTTTTTTCAAAAACGTAAAAAATCGCACATGAATACATCGGTTTATTTTTTTAATGATTTAAAAAAAAAATATTAAAAAATATTCATTAGATTCGGAGAAAAAGCCGGAATAGTGAATCCATGTGGCTTAGCACAACTTTTTTTTTTTTTTTTTTTTTAATTTTTTGAAGGCTTTCGGCCATTTAGAGCCATTTCAGCCTTGACAGACCTAGCACAACCTTAAAAACCACTTATTACTACGAAAGGCTAATAATTGAGAAGTTTTGGGGAAAAATCCGTGATGGGCCGATTCTAGGTGCGCGACGGCCATTTTTATTTCAATTTTAAGCCTTCTTTTATTTCAGCGAATCGATTTTTAAGTTATAAACAAAATAATTTAAGTGGCTTATAAATATTAGATGTTTTTCAAACGGCCTTCTTTTATTTTGTAGGCACTGGAGTATCGATTAAACAATTTATTTTGGACTATATCCCTTACACCCCCGTACAAGCGAAACCTCTTTTAATTAAATTTGATTAGCATATTTGTTTCTGTTTTACTAGAAAGCCAATTAAGTTGATTTGATTTTTAAATTAAGTTTGCTTAATTAAAAAGTTTATTTTGTCGCCAAACGTTGATTTGGGTCCTTTTTATTTCCTCCCGGAAAAAAAGACTGAAAGAGGGAAAGACGGTTGAAAATCAAATTAGGATCGGTTAAAATAGATTCTGAAAGAAAAATTTTGTTTTCAAACTTCATACAAAGGATAATTGAGTTTCAAGTCAGATATAGCCAGCGAAGTTGTCCAAACAATTTTATTATCTTGTAGTCTTTTTGACTCGATATTTTAGGAAATTAATTAGAGCGTCCTTGTTATTTTTGAAAGAACTTAAAATTGACGTTTTCGGATCGATGTAATTTTTATAAATACTTGATCACCCCATTAAGGCATAGATGTAACTGACAAATGAAATGTCAATAAACAAAAAATTAATTTCGAGTAAAACAATTTTTTTAGTTTACTTTGGCTCAAAAAATCCAATTTTCTTGGAAAATTATTTTTTGTTTTCAACTTGTTAAACGCGACGAAAATTACACAAGGAGATAAATGAGACTTTTTTTTTTCGGTAGGCCTCCTATGGGGATGATAAACAAAACCGCCGGATGTTTTATTAAATCTACATTGATGGGATCCCCTGAGGTGGGGTGAAAAAAAGGCGGCGGGCCCTCTAGGGAAATAATAAAGGGCTACGGTACCGGCGGTCCACGAGGTGGGGATTGTCGAGATTCTATAAAGTTTAACTAAGTTCGGCAACGTTGGAAGGGAAAATTGCAAAAGTTGGCAAACCTGATGACCTCAGGAAAACCATCTTTCGTAACAAAAGTTGTTTTAGCAAATTTTCTAAAAGAAATATACGAATCATTAGGACACAATCCACCGTGTGATTTCTTAAGAATTGATTTTTAAACTACCTAAAATGGAATTTTAACAAATCTTGAGAAATTCAAGGAAAATGGCCGCTTTTTCTGAACTTATTAAATCTTCGGAATTTTAATAAAAGCTAGAAAATTCTCGTTAGAGTTTAATTGGATAAGGGAAGAAAAAAACTCTTTCCACTTAAAGGAAGGTATATCTATTTTCAGGGATGAAGCTTCATTTGGGGACGGAGGCGTTGTAATAGGGGGTAACTTTCCTGGAAGAGAGTTTCGATGGAAAAGGGTGCGAGCGAGTATTTGGTGAAACCTTTAACGAGGGTGGCTTCTCCTTTCCCCCTTCGACCCCCCCCCCTCTCCTCAGTTGCCGTCTTTACTTCGGTGATCTTTTGGGTTGAACGCAACTCAAACCTCCCTTACATCCGATACCCCAATCAAGTTAAAGTCAAGATGAGTAACAACTTCAGATAAGCAACAAGGATATAAGATGTAGTTTGTTTATTATGGTTTTCTTGGAAAAAAGGCTTACTGGACGAAATTGGTTTACTTTGGTATATTAATTTTTAACTTTCTCAAAGAGAAGTTATTGTATTACCGTCGGATTCGGGTTTTTGGGGGAAGGGTCTTTCAGACCCCCTAGGGTCATACTGACTTTTGATCTTTGTCGGACATGACCTTTGTCTGTGGTGCCGGCCTTCCGGCCGTCCGTCGCCTTTTTTTTCCGGAACACTTCACGGCCACAATTTTCATCCGATTTTCACGAAATTTTCACGCAATCTTCCTTTCGTGGTTATCTTGAAAGTGACGAGAGCGATTTTTGAAATTCGACAAAATGGCGGAGATATGTCTGTCTAAAGTTTGCAAAAATGTGCTACGGGCTTTCTACCGGTCCGATCTTCACCAAATTTTAACCAAATAATCTTCACGTGATCCCGATTAAATTTCATTAACTAATTAGGTAATTAATTATGTAATTAGGTAATTATGACTAATTAACTTAATTTTCCCATTTTCATAAAATTATCACCAAATTCAAGTTATGATTGAAAAAAAATTTTTTTTTTCAAAAATTAATTAATTAACTAATTAAATAATTAGGTAATTATAATGTGTTTGAATGAAATTAGTCCCATTTTCATAAAATTATCACCAAATTCAAGTTATGACTGAAAATTTTTTTTCCAAAAATTAATTAAGTAATTAAGTAATTAACTAATTAGGTAATTATGATGTGTTTGAGCGGAATTAGTACTATTTTCATAAAATTATCACCAAATTCAAGTTATGAGTGAAAAAAAAAGTTTTTTTCCATTAAATAATTAATTAATTCATTAACTAATTAGGCAATTATAATGTGTTTGAGTGAAATTAGTCTCATTTTTAGAAAATTATCACCAAATTTATGGTATGATTGAGAAAAAAAATTCCAAAAATTAATTAATTAATTAACTAATTAGGTAATTATTATGTGTTTGAGTGAAATTAGTCCCATTTTTAGAGAATTATCACCAAATTCATGTTATGATTGAAAATTTTTTTCTCCAAAAATTAATTAATTAATTAACTAATTAATTAATTATAATGTGTTTGAGTAAAATTAGTCCCATTTTCATAAAATTATCACCAAATTCAAGTTATGTTAGAACAAAAGGATTCATTTCCCCCGAAATTTATGGATCCCCCAAATCTGTAGACCTTTGAGAAAGTTCGTGTCTCTGGGCAAGCTCCAGGACCAATACTTGGTTTACCAGAGGTTATTGTTTATTGGACAAAATGATTTAGTCGATTTTTGGAAGAAAACAACCTCCTAGTCTTGGAAAACATTTAGCAGTCAATCACTTTTAAAATGAGCCTTGTTTTAACTTTTAAATTTTATCGTGACAAGCGAAAAGTTTTTCTTATTTTCAATATCCATAAAATTGACTGATATCCTTTAGCTTTTGAGTTTGAAAGCTTAGAATTTTATGGCTGTAGCCCAGGCGATAACTTCCCTTGTGTATTCTATCCACAACCAAGTCCACCCGAGGGTATAAAAAACTTCTCGGCGACAAAAAAAGGTTTATAGGGGGGCCATCAAACTCCTTGGAATTCTCGTTGTTGTCGTCTCACTTAAAAAAAGACCGATTGACTTCGCGAAAATACTCTTTTCTGAATAATAATCTTTATTGTTTTTTTGTTCCAGATTGGTCACGACTCTATGATTCGTCAGTGTCGATAAGAAAATCATGACGAGGTTCGTTCTTTTCATGTCCTAATTTATCAAAAATCTTACTAAAGCTTTTAATTGCATTCTGAAATACCGTAAAATATGAATTAATTACAAGAATTTTGTTTTAATAAAATTTCGGTTTATTATGTAGCAAAAGTTAATTTTTCAAACAATATGAATTCATTAAGTCGAAAACAAAGTTGTGTTGGAAGAGCGACCTCCAGACTTCCACCTGGCCCGCATTTTCAAAAAACAAACGGATTTATAAAAGCCGATTTCCATTTTAATTATACGTTCCTTTTCTTTCTTTTTAATCAAACCCAAAAACCAATAAACATAGATCACACGATTGAATAACACTGCTATAGGGCGAATCCAACGTTTTTATGCAAATGTACTATTTGAGATAATTGCCTTCTGTCCCGGTGCCCACTGATCTCTGTAATTGTAACTGTCCCCTTAATTTAGACCACTAATTAAATGTCCATGTGTGAGTTTCGTAGATTAGATTAGCCCCTTATCCGTCTGCGAGAAAGAAAGGGTCGACAAAGAACCAAAACCATCGAAATACCGAAATCTCGAATACGAAATATGAAATAGGTAACAAACATTAGGCTCTACAGACCTCTCCACAAACACTAAATACCTCCTCTCCACCACATAACAACTCCCATCACTTCCCCAACCTTCACCCCACAGCCAACGCCATCCCCTAGTTTCCACAAGTTCCATGGGAACCAAGGGTCGTTTTGACCCTTCAGGGCCTCTATGACCCCTTTCCAAAATCGCGAGTTCGTTTCTGATATAAAACTTTATTTTTGAGAAAGTTTCAACCAATATTGAACAAAACCTCGATTAGGAAAAAATGCAATAAAAAAAATTAAATATATTGCTTATAAATTGAGTATTTTGGGTCAAATAACAATAATTTTTGAATATATCAGGTTAAATTGGGCTTAATAACCATAATGATAAAATCGATAGGAATGGCATTGAAGAATACATCCTGGAGATTTAAAAAAATTAATTTTTTTTCGATATTGTGTGAAAATTTAGTAATGGAAATGGTGATTTGGGATTGATAAATTTTTGGAAATTGAATATATCGTTCACAACCCATGGAGAATTAAATTCACCAGATAATTTTCCCAATGTCTTTATTCTAGTTTTACCATGTAATTATAAAGTTCGATTCGGAAACAATTTTTAAAAACAGCCCAAAGTAGAGGGTCGCTTTTTTGGTTAGTAGATATTTTGTTTTTTCGAGGAAGTTTTTAGGGAAAAAGTCGCGGGTTTCCACTAATATCAAGTAGGTACCCCTCCTGACATCTTTCGTGCTACCAAATCCCTCACCATCACTTCCCACACCTTTCCCTCACATCCCACCACCTCCCCATAACTTCCCCTACCTTTATGACCCTCTCCCCATCACCCCAACTTTTCCCCACCCTACCCCATAACAAAACCTCGATTAGGAAAAAATGCAATAAAAAAAATTAAATATATTGCTTATAAATTGAGTATTTTGTGTCAAATAACAATAATTTTTGAATATATCAGGTTAAATTGGACTTAATAACCATAATGATAAAATCGATAGGAATGGCATTGAAGGAGTACATCCTAGAGATTTAAAAAACAATTTTTTTTTCGATGTTGTGTGAAAATTTTGTGATGGAAATGGTGATTTGGGGATTGATAAATTTTTGGAAATTAAAAGAGGGCATAGAAGACAAGAAGAGGCTACACCGGGGGTCTCTAACGATCAATACTCAAAGCATAGCACCGCCGGGTACTTCCTTAGCTGCAGTTATTACCAGACTATCTATTAAACAGGTCATGACATAGGCCAAGAAATGGGGTGGGGGGGGGGTGGATGGCCGAGGGTTGCCTCGCGGGGGAGGGCATTGTTATGCGCGTCCCCCGTTTTGAATTTCTCCCATCCTAATGACTCTCCCCCCACCTCCTTTACGAGTTTAACAGCCCGACTCTATTTCGCAATAATGACACTATTCTGGGAAATTCGCGAATGGGAATTTTTGAAATTTAATGGCCCTTCTGAATTTTTATGGGGTCAATTAAAAAGAGTTGAGCCATCAAGATTTTTTTTTGTTTAATTTGACACATGAATGGTCCTAAATGGACTATTTGAATTATTCTGGAAAAACCTCGTAAATGTGGATTTTTGTTGAACTATTTTTTCCTTTCTCCGCCCTACTAATAAATCACTCTAATTAATACTGAAATCCAACCCTACCTTACTCCGTGAACCCTATTTCACCTTTTTTTAATGCGGAATAAAATGAAAAAAATGTATAATCATAAATATGGTCGACATAATAGATTATTTAACATATCTCGAGGCGAAACTGTGACAAATGTCCCGGCAGGGCCGGGCCTTGGAAACCTTATCGGTCCAGGTTGTCACGTCAACTCCACGTTTCTCTATCGCGGAGGACAATCGTATTTGTCAACTCGGAAAATTACGAGAAAGTCCCATCATTCATACGTTTTCTCTTTTATTTTACCTTAATCTTAATTATTCAGTCTTATTATACGGGCTGGGTTGAAGGTGTGAACATCAAAGAAAATTTTAGAAAGAAAAGCCGAGATTTAAATTTTAAAAATTCATAAGTGAGTTATTTCAGACCGTCTTCTTGGCCGCAATTTTCATCCGATCATCACCAAATAACTAAATATGTGCAAAATGCTAAAGCGGGGGTAGGTAGGAGACTCGAGGAGGGTAGGGGAGGTGATGGGAGAGTTGGGGAGGTTGTGGAAGATTAGGGTAGGGTGGGTGGTTGGGGGTGGTGACCAGAGGGGGATGTGAGGAAAGATTGGGAAAGTGAGGGAGGTGGTGGGGAAGTGAGGGAGGTGGTGGGGGAAGTGAGGGAGGTAGTGGGGGGAGTGAGGGAGGTGGTGGGGGAAGTGAGGATGGTGGTGGGAGAAGTGAGGAAGGTGGTGAGGGAGGTAGTGGGAAAAGTGAGGGAGGTGGTGGGGGAAGTGAGGGAGGTGGTGGGGGAAGTGAGGATGGTGGTGGGAGAAGTGAGGGAGTGGTGGGGGAAGTGAGGGAGGTGGTGGGGGAAGTGAGGATGGTGGTGGGAGAAGTGAGGAAGGTGGTGAGGGAGGTAGTGGGTGAAGTGAGGATGGTGGTGGGAGAAGTGAGGAAGGTGGTGAGGGAGGTAGTGGGGGAAGTGAGGGAGGTGGTGAGGGAGGTGGTGAGGGGAGTGAGGGAGTGGTGGGGGAAGTGAGGGAGGTGGTGGGAGAAGTGAGGAAGGTGGTGAGGGAGGTAGTGGGGGAAGTGAGTGAGGTGGTGGGGGAAGTGAGGGAGGTGGTTGGGGAAGTGAGGAAGGTGGTGAGGGAGGTAGTGAGGGAGGTGGTTGGGGAAGTCAGGGTGGGGGAGGGTAGAGAAGGTGACAGGAGAGTATACTTAGTTTGGCCGAATTCGGTGGTTGTAGCTCGCTCATCATAGAACCCTGAATTTCGGAGAAAGTTCTAGTTATTTTAATATTTTTCTTAAGAAATAAAACATCAAAACTTTAGGTCTAATGTGGATACTTCAATTGGTTCATTTCCATGAAAAGTCTTCCCCCAAGTTTCTCTATTTTCAAAAGTTACAGATCAAGTTTTCCCCGAGTGTCGCCTTTGCCGGCTGTCAACGGTAAAAGCAACAGCCGGCTTTTCCAAATATTCAAAACTTAATTTTTGACGCTTGGCTAATTAACGGAAAGATTAAAGTATCGAATTTCGTAGGGGGAGGTCGAAAAGCGAGTCTCTTTTACATAAACTTGGGTCGAGATACTGGGTTAGAAAGACATAAAAAGGATACTAAACCTGCACGCCTTATCAACAAAGCGTGTCCGCTTTTTTACACGCTCTCCTAAATCCCTTTTTATTTTTTTAAATTTTTGTGTTTTTTTGTCATTGAATAAAAGGAATCCATGGTGGATTAGTCACATCATTGAAGCAAAAATGACTAACTTTTGGGATGTCATTTCCTGGCGGAAGTCGACTCTATTTCAAACTTTTTATTTTTTTGGAGCTAAAAAATTATGTCAGCTCTAGTCTTTTTTGATAAATGGACGCAACCCAAGAAAACTAAATATTTTTAATTTATAGTTAAACAGAAGATATACGGGAAATCGATATTTTTTTGGATCTTCGCAACTTTTTCTTCCATGAATAATAAATTAAAGGCTTTAATTAAAACGCTTAACGAGGTTCTCCCTTAATAGAGAGGGAAAGGAAAAAATAAGGGGTCTTTAAAGCTTCTCAAATGTTTTAATTACCATCAAAGTTTAGGGCAATGTATTTTATTTTTAAGACACTTAATTTACTCTTTTTCCTGGTTTACCTCGTTTTTTAGAAATATTTTGATTTAAAAACGAGTAAACTTTTATTTGAAACAAAAATTTTGAATAAAGTTTTAAATAAACAGTCTTCAGGCTAAGAAAAATAATTAAAACAGGCCAAACAAATTAAAGATCCGGAGATAAGGGGGGAGAAAGAATTAAGAAAAAGAGGGAATGAATAGTCCTCCTTTTTCAAAAGGAAAAGGGGTCTTTATCGTTCACAACCCATTAAGAATTAAATTCACCAGATAATTTTCCCAATGTCTTTATTCTAGTTTTACCATGTAATTATAAAGTTCGATTCGGAAATAATTTATAAAAACAGCCCAAAGTAGAGGGTCGCTTTTTTGGTTAGAAGATATTTTGTTTTTTCGAGGAAGTTTTTAGGGAAAAAGTCGCGGGTTTCCACTAATATCAAGTAGGTACCCCTCCTGACATCCTTCGCGCTACCATATCCCTCACCATCCTCTCACTTCCCACACCTTTCCTCACATCCTCACCACCTCCCCATAACTACCTTTATGACCTCTCCCAGTCTTCCACAACCTACCCAACTCTCCCATCATCTCCCATACCTTCCTTGACCCTCCCACATCATCTCAATTTGGTGTTTTGTGAAGATCTGATGGTGTTGGCAAACTACATACTTATCAAACTCCACCATTTTGAACCCTAGCGACTTCTCTTCGTCCCCACCACCTTTCTCGCTTCCCCAACCTTCCCTCACATCCCCCACCACCTCCCCATCGCTTCTTCTACCTTTCCAACCCTCAAACTTCCCCCACCATTTTTCCACAACCTCCCCAACTCCTCCTATCCAGTTCACCTCCCATTCCGAACCAAGGGTCATTTTGACCCTCCGACCCCTCCCCGAAATTGCGTGTTCCAGAGTACCTAGTGCAATAACTTTTAGAGAAAGCTAAAACTTTTATTCTAAAATTGTTCAACAAGTTTTTTTTATTGTCTTTTACGCGGAGTAATAAAAGAGACACAGGAACCCTCTATAAACCCTTTTGTAACACGTAAAGAGTAAAAATTTTTATAAAAAATGTTTTATAAGAAAAAAGGTTTCTTGTTAAAAAAAAAGTGAACCTATAATCTTGTGTCCCGTAGAGGTTTGATTGGTTGCTTTCTGAAAAAAGGGTCTAGGAAAGGGTTTGAATTGAGGTTAAAGGAGTTTCTGGGTCTTGGGGGTCGAGAGAGAGGATGGCCACTCAAGTGATTTCCCTATAGACGTCTTCCGCTCTTTTCTCACCCCTCGAATTACCAGTTCCGTGCCAAACCGTTCAATCTCCGTTATAAAAAATTTTCATTTTTGTTTAAATAGTTTTAGGTCAAAAGCCTCTCAGAAGGGCCTCCATGGGGATCCAGTTTCCATTAGATCTTATGCATTGTTCATACGCTTCTCTTTACGAGGATCTACATAGTTGCCCTTTTAATGATTCCAGTATAAAATATTCAAATCCTTTCCTGGAAACGTAAAGTTGAAGAAATCAGGCTCAATCAATCGTGGGGGAGATTTTCAAAGCCTTCGACGGTTTCTTTTTCCTCTTAAATATGTTCCCTAGTTGACAAATAACCTTTCAAGAGATCTCTAGAGCGAGATTGGGAAATGGGATATATTCACCAGAAGGTGTTTCCCTACCTCATGAATGATTTTCTTGATTTTTCACTTTTAAAATATTCCGTGTTACTTAAAAAAAAGGTGAAGCATGGAGAAAAGTGAGAATAAAGAGATAAAAAGGTTCTTTTTTATAGCGTAGAGCCATAAAAATCGCAATAACGCTTCACCGCCGACCGTTCTAATATAAATGTTAAATATTCTCTCGGGCTTCATTGCGTAAACCGACCCGAATATACCACGAGTACCTCTTTTTAAAAGTCGAGGATTGTGGAATCGTCATTTTACTTATTAAAAGGCATCAAGGATCATCTTTTATATTTATTTTTTGAGGGATCCGCCCCATTGAAGGTAACCTACTTACTAAAATCTCGTTTTATTGGAAAATGGCACAAAATCAAGGTGTAAATAAACCTGATATAGCCTATACACATCGCAGACGCTATCGCATGCCTGGAGGGGGGTGGCACCTCATTTTTGAAAATCGACAAAACAGATATCGTTTCCCATGTAAAATGACCCAAGGAATCCAATGGAATCATCTAAAAGATTCCAGGACTAATATTTTTCATGCAATCTCAAAAAAACTACTCAAAACTTGGGAAACTACCCCATGAAAAATGTTCTCGGTAAAAAAACGTCATATTTAAATTCAGCAAAGAAACCCAAAGATAGCCCCAAAAAAATTCCATAAGACCGGCCTCAATAGCCTCCGGAAACTTTCTTAAAATCGAGGGTTCTACGATAATCTCTAACATCAAATTTTTAAGCATGTTGCAAATTAGGAATTAGAATTAGCATAGATTGACTGAAGGGGCGATTTATGTTAAGCAATATCGACTCAATTAGCATAAATGGTATTACAATATCCATTCTCTATGTTATGATATGAATAGAGTAATTTTCGGTGTAACGAATTGGTTTAATTGAGGAAAAGAAAGTAATGGTCGCGATAGGCAATAATGGGATGGCGATATAACGATGAAAGGAAGATTAATCCTTGAGGATAGAATGAGGAGGGCAATTAGAAGCGATGACTCTGAGAAACTAGGAAGAGAATGGGAAGGGGTTGAAAACAAAGAGCTCTGGGGGGGTTTTCTACCAACGTGGCTAATCCCCGGGCCTCTTCTTGATGTATAGGTCCTGCCTTCGCTAAACCTTCTTCTTACCTCAGGAGAACGAATTTGTTTCAAGTCCGTTGTCTAATTTAGGCCCCATTTCCTCCCCTTATCCTCCACCCTCTTGTCTTTTTCCCGTCCGAACACCTCCGTTTCAAGATTTATAACCACTTTACGGCTCATCTTTGCTAAACGCCTACATTTTAACTAGACTCGGTTCTTATTTATTGGACCCAATTGAGGTGAAAAATCGTTCCATTATTCGAAAATGTATGTAAAAAAGTAATTTCGGTTCTTATTATTGAGGGCAAAATGTACACCTTACGACCTTCATGCAATTTCCTTTCCCGTTTTTGCTCAGTTTTCAGTTTATGGCCGATAAAACAGTGGTTTTAGATAAGTTTTTGTTGTTTATAACCAGAAAAAATGTTCATTATGCCCTCATGTACTTCCTTACGTCAGATTGCTTGCTGCAAAATCTTGTGTAAAAGGTTTTTTTTCCCACAATTATACCAGTAGTATAGCAAAGAGCTCAATACAGGGGAAAAAAAAAGGTTTTAAATCATTTGTGTAAACTATAAACAAAAGTGGCCCAAGGACAGATCCCTGAGGAACACCCACAGGAATAGTTAAAAAATGTGATTTTTGACCAAGATTCCAATGTCAAATTGGTCTAAAATTATCTGGGGAGCCAGTGTCACCTTTTTTGTGACCACTGGCAAACTTTAAACAATTAGGAAAGACTCAAAATTGAGATTAAGAATGTAAAAGGGGTGACAATAAGGTCAGCAATGCTTTTAATAATTTCGGAGTTTGGACCATGAATATTCATAATATTGGAGTTATTCAGAGAAAGGATTTCCTGAAACCATATCATTGAATGGGGTAAAGCTAAAATCTAGAGATAAGAATCCAGAGGCAGCGTTCCGCCCTTCCCCTCACCAAAAATGTAGATTTTGGAAGAAAACCACCGATATTCATCAAATTTTCACCATATACAGGGTGGGCCTTTGGAGGTTGAGGCTAGGAACGCGGCAGTGTGGAGATTTCGATAGAAAACCAACAAATTTTTGTTTAAGTCCCTGTTTTTACCAATTACTCAGGGGAGTGAGGCAAGGGGACTCCTGGTGTGCTTGCTTCTTTTCATAGTCTGGGCCTACAAACTCCCTCATCCTGTCCCAACTCCGGAGGCAAGCTAATCGAATTAGTGAACATCTTTAATATCTCTTGAACTACGACATGCTTCGTGAAGATAGACTATTTTATACCCTCATTGTTTGTGTTAGTTTTGGCCATTTTTTCATCATAAGCAACATAATTTGTTTGTTTATCTGCTCCAGAATCGATTCTATCAAATGATGTTTGTTTAAACAACGAATTTGTTTATGTTATCCGAAAGTTTGGAACATTCAACAACCCCCGAGGTCGATTTGGGACTTTAATATATTATCTGAGCGACATAACAAGAAGGTTTCCTCTCGAAGGCGCAACTCTCACCCTCTGATGTTCCGAACTTGTACTAATTTCCCTAATCCGACAGTCTAAGTTGGACCGCAAAATTGCCCCGCGTCTTGTCCGAAAGGAAGGTATTGAGGTCGGAAAACCGTTTTCGAGTATAACTAAGTCCTTAATCTAATATTCTGCCCGGGCGAAACTCTATTCTCTCCTTTACTTTCGCCATTGTTCGCCTCTAATCCTTCTTGATGATAACTTTAAACACATTAAACAAGTTACCTATGAGGAAATCTTCGTCTACAATAATTCCTTAGAAGGAAGATCCAAGGTAGTCTCTCAGTGGCGAAAAAACTTGCGTTTTTGTCCTTTCTTTGTTTCCTAAGGGGGATCCGACATCAATCCTAATGTGTTTCTCATTCAAGAGATCGCAGCACCATCACCCCCAAAAGTATTTTCCTCATTTTGGCACTAAAATGGCCGGATTTTGAAAAACAAGCTGTTTAGCGAGCAGTTTTTCTGAAAAAAATTTTTCCTCGGAAAAATAGAAAATGTGATTTTCCACCAAAACTATAATTTTGAAAAAATAGGTAGTCATCTTGTAGGTTTTGACGAGCTGATTTCAAATATGCTAATATTATGAAGATCGGATGAATAGATTCGTCGGTACGAGATTTGTAAGGAAGAGTTGAACAAGGGGGAGCAAAGATAAATAAACATTTTTACTTTGCCTATGTTAAAATATACTTTAGCATCAGTTTTAAAGGTTTATAGACGAAAACAAAGTTTTTACCAATTGTATGTGGTTTAAGGCCAAAAATCAATAGTGGTTAGAGAAAGAAACCGGCGTTTTTTGTCTTTAAACTCTATTATCTAAGAAAGGCTTAGTTTAGAGGATTTGGCAACTTAGGGTCAATACCATGCGTTCTCAAGATATTCTTCCAAATGAAAAACGCAAACATGCTGTTTTGAGGAGGAAATTACGTTTGTTCTTTGTGATTCGAGAAAGGCCTTTTTTTAAGGTCACAATGGGGTAGATTTACTAATGGTCTTAAAGGGATCCAAAGACCACAATTCACGTAGAAAAGCACAAGTTCGGGGCCTCTTATCTGTTGGGCGAGAAGAACACTGTTATCACGGGTCTTCAGGCCCTCCTAAAGGTCAACAGAACAACTGTTTGCCTTCAACTTACAATAAACAGTCGGAAAATTTTCAATCAATAACTCAAATAATGATAAACAATTGCGTTTGGCGTTTTAATAATATTGAGTAAAGGTAAAAGATAGGTTCTTGTACTTTATGGAGCCCAAGGGTCGAGTTACATCCTCGGCTACAACTATCGAACTACCCGCCTGGGATTTCGGGCCAAAACAAAAAGTTTTATTTAAACTAATAACTTTTCGGCGAAACCTTTTTTAATGATCCATCGAAGATTTAGAATCTGGACGAAGATCTATCGCCATAGTCAATTAAGAAATGATTAAAGAAGTTCTTGTTTCGCTTTTCTCCACTTCAACCCCAAACTTGGGGAATTCCCTTTCCCGTTGTCCCTTGAGGGTTTATTTTATCTTGGAAAATTCAATAATTAATTGATATTTCAAGCTTAAGTGGCTCTTTTCTCAGTTTTCGCCGTATCATTTATCATTTATGTCTATTAATCATTTATTTTAAGACAGTTTCAAAAGGGGAGGCGAAAAATTCGTTTGAAGGGTGAATTATGTCAAAAAAGCACGAGGACATAAAATGAATCTTACCGGATCCATTTCTTCTTTTTAGTACCCCCGCGAGATACCTTACGCTCCATAATAAGGTTTACGCGGTTTATTTTTCGCTGAAGAACTATTCTGATAAGTTTGATATTTACATACATCGTTTTTTCTTGAATTTTTGAGAATTTAATTTTTTTTAAATTTTAATAATTTCATTTTTTAAGAAATTTATGAGCTAATTTGGAAATCGGACCTCGTTGTCTTCAATAAAAACCCAGGATGTACCATTCGGGAAGGGGGTGTGGCGATAGTGGGGGGTCTGACGTTTTTGTCCCACAATTTCTATCGACATGATAGGCCGAAGTTAGTTTTTGCCTTTTTGAGCCCAAAATATTAAGTTTTCGGAATCGAAGTATAAATACTTTTTTCAAGAAGATAAAATTATCTAAAATTTAAGACCAACCTCGTTTCTGTAGGTTAAATAATTTCGGAGATAAAGCTTATTAAAATTTACCAATTTTTAAAAATCGACAAAATTTTTGTATTTTTCGTTGTGGATCATCTAAAACATAATTAATTTCATGAAAAATTACTTTTTTCTCAAGGGTGTCGGTCTACTGTGAGCTCAAAAATGTGCCCCCTACTTGCATAATCGTTTCGGACATCGAAAAGTGCTCCGAGAAAAAACGTTATGAAATAAAATTTACTGGAAATTAAGCATAAAATCGATTGCAGTAATTAAAACATAGGGTTCTTATTTAAAATAACGAAGTTTGTGTCTCTCTGGTCCACCCCGTACGTAAAAATTAAAATCTGTCAACATAAATGGATTCCTGGTCAAAAAATAAGGGGGGTTTACTTCTAACATTTTTTTTGCAGGACCAACCATTTGGGCGAAAAATGGAGAATGTCCATGGTTTAATGGGATCGCCCCTTTGAGTGTGGGACATATGACGTAGCGGCCCGTCCCCACCGTTTGGCGTTTTCCCCCACTCTAGGTCAAATGATACATCCTAGGTGTTTAGTATCCTTGGTATACGGTAATTTTGAAATTGGACCTCGTTGTCTTAAGAAGGTTTATCTCAGGTTATGTCATGAAATCACCGCCAATAAGGCGAGACGACTGATGGAGTTTCAAAGAGCGATAATCGCCTCCGGGACGAAACAAGATTCACCTAATCGCCCCTACTCCAAATTAATGGGTCCCAAATTAAAGATAATCCTGTACCCACTTCCATTTAGTTTATAGAATCGAACAATACAGGATCAGCTTTCAGATCACGCCGTCCGCTCGTTAACTATTTATTTCCCGAGGAGTATTTCGGGAGTGTCTGTTTCATTCGCTACATAAAATCCGTGATGCGGCAAATAAATCATAAACTGCGTCACCTGTCGAACTTTTTTTTTCAGACACGTTCTCCCTATAAAGACGAAAAATAGCAAGGGTCAAACAGATATCGAGTCCGTGCGAGTTCGGAAGAGGAAAAACTTAAAAGGTCAATACAAAATAACGTTTTGTTCTATTCTTTTGATATATGGGTCTAGTTCGATTTAATATTCCTTCGACATAAATGCGTATAGCGCACGCGAAGCAAAAAGCAGATTGGGGTACACGGGAGTCTTTTTGTCCGGTTATCATCACGCTAGATTCGTCCAGGGCACGGAAACCTGTCAGAAAGGTTATTTAATGAGTTTTCCGCTTAGGTTTTTACTCAAGCATTTTTGATCGATACAGAAGCCTTCGATGGCATCATCTCCTCGAGGTCGCTAATTGCTCTTTCAAGGATGAGGCCGTTTCCTTTTTGAATTTTTAAAACGCAACGATGTCATCTTGAGATAATCAAGAAGATAAAACTAACGGATCTGCATCAATATTTTAAGGAAATATGAAAAGTTTGTGACGGAAAAGAAATGGTATACTTACACTAAAGGATGACGAAGTATACTTAAGGGAGAAAAAGGGCTCTATGAGCTATCTGTTAAGCGGATTACCTCTCCAGGGGAAAGGCAGATCGAGGTGCTTAATGAAATATAAACAAGTATAACAAAAGAAGTTGATGGTCTTTGGGGAGTTAAAAGTTACAAAAAACTGCGCGATGATAAATTGCTTTTGACGACGTTTTGATGAAATTTTAATATTTTTTTTTCTTCTTCAAAGGTATTATTTATTGGATGGAAAGAAGTAAATGATGTCCATTATCAAAAGGGCGTGGGCCCCATGAGGGCTACCGGACCCGAGGTTATAAAACATCCGATGCCGATGGGGTTTGGGAATAAAAAAAGGCAGAGGTGCGTAATCCAAACTCTTGGCACTAAACACCTCACTCATCGATCCGACAAAAGTCTTATGAGTTATGATTCCTAAGGGGATTTACTCTAGGGGAAAAAGGTCCGTTTTAATGTTTCGATTTTTCATATATCACGTTCTTTCGAAGTCATGACCGATTTGAACAATTAGGCGTGCAGTTTTTCAGCCTCTTTTGTGCTAAAATTGAGCCTTTTTTAACCATTCAAGCACTAAGTGTTTTTCACGAAATAGACCCGCCGGTCGGTGTTCGCCAAGGGTGTATTCTAAGTCCGCTCCTTTTTTCGCTTTTCTTGGACGACGAATGATTATTTTCAATATATTGATCAAAAAGACTCTTTTTAGCCAAAGAATGCCTTTGACTGCACCATTTTTAGCTCTTTTAGGCATAAATAGTTTCTCGTACGAAATTAGAAATTAGATGTGGAATCTAAAGGATGATAGTTTTCAATTTATTTGAAAGCTTAGTCCAGATGTATGATTTTGAGGAGCATGACTTGAGACATGAAATTTAAATGGTGTACACTATTCTCCCCTAAAACTTTCCATTAAACAAACACCAACTTGGGAACGCTTAAAACTTTGGATTTTCCCAAACACTTTTCACTTCTAAACTTTCGAAAGCTGACTCCATCATCTAAGGAAGGATGAACCGAAAAATTAACGACGAATAAAGACATTACGATGATGAAGCAAAAACGAAACTCTCACTCTGACATTTTTTCCTCTTACATAAAAATGGCTCCGAATGACCTTTCATTGCCATAACGACATTTTTACTCCCATTAGAACTCGTCTGGCTTTGCGAAAGAGTTTATTTTTTTGAAATCTACGTAATTATTGTCGGATCGATATCTAATCCTCGAGGGATAAGCGTCATGGGGGAAAGAGACGAAGCCCAATAACTGTCCCAGGGCCCCTCTCCTTTTTACAGGCCAAGCACAACGTGATCCGAACTTCAAGTTCCCCGTCAACCAAACGAGAAACGTACATACACACCGCCAGTGAACCCCACAAGATTGCTTTCGACCTCTTTCTTCTAAAAAATTGATTTTCCCGAATGTTTAAAAATAATCTTGATAATAAATGGTCAGATTGTAATTCTCCGGATTATCAACTTAAGTGATCAACCTGGATCCCTCTGCGTCGAGGCAATAATTGAAAAGGATTAATGCAATCCGAAAGGGGGCTCCAACTTGGTTTATTTAAAGCCAAAGCTTCTCAGTTATTACGTCTGACGGGTCAATTTATTTTTTTTGCTTTATCTTACTAGAAAGGGGAAAAAAATTGCTTTTTGGAATACAATAGGGGCAGATTTAAGCTAAAATGAAACCCTAGGATTTAAGACTGGTGAAAAGGGAAATAATACTCTTTCGATATCTAGAATGTGGGATTACGTTTGAATGAAATAGAACTCGTAGGTTGGTGATGCTGAATGTCAAGAGTTCATGTTTGTTCAATTCTATGGGTCGTGAAACAGGCGTCTGGGTTAGGCAGACCAGCACAGTCCATTGGTTATTAGACGTCATTTTGCTCCGTAAGGTAATCAAATGAAATGTTTCATATTGCGGACACCAAGGCCTTAAATTTTTATTTTATTTTCTTGTCAAAAAGGGTCAAAATCTGGCTGAAAAGGGGTCTTTTTTATTAACAAAAGGTTCCAAATCAGGCTCAAATCAGTCTCTTCTTGTCAAAAAGGATCAAAATCTGTCTGAAAAGAGTCTTACCTGCCCAAAAGGGTCATAATACGGCAGAAAAGGGTCCTTTTTTTTGTCATAAAGGGTCAATATCTGTTTGTAAAAGGGTCAAAATTGTCAAAATCTGGCTGAAAATGTTTTTAAGTAGATTTTTTAATAAAAAAAAAGGGTCAAAATCTGTCTAAAAAGGGTCTTTTTTCTGTCATACAGGGTCAAAATCTGTCGAAAAAGTGTCTTTCCTTGTCAAAAATGGTCAAAATCTGGCTAAAAGGGTCTTTTATTGCCAAAAAGCGTCAAAATCTGCCAGAAAAAAAGTTTCTCTCCTGGTCAAAAATGGTCAAAATCTGGCTGAAAATGGTATTTTCTTGCCAAAAAGGGTCAAAATCTGTTTGAAACGTGTCTTTCCTTGTCCCATAGGGCCAAAATCTGGCTGAAAAGGGTCTTTTCTTGCCAAAAAACGTCAAAATCTGCCAGAAAAAAGTTTCTTTTGTGGTCAAAAATGGTCAAAGTCTGGCTGAAAAGGGTCTTTTCTTGCCAAAAGGGTCAAAATATGTTTTAAAAGTGTCTTACCTTGTCCCATAGGGTCAAAATCTGGCTGAAAAGGGTCTTTTCTTGCCAAAAAGCGTCAAAATCTGCCAGAAAAAAAGTTTCTTTCCTGGTCAAAATCTGGCTGAAAAGGGTCTTTTCTTGCCAAAAGGGTCAAAATATGTTTAAAAAGTTTCTTTCCTTGTCCCAAAGGGTCAAAATCTGGCAGAAAAGTGTCTTTCCTTGTCAAAACGAGTTTATTGTCGAAAAATACACAAAATGGCTTTTTTCTTGTCATATAAATTTTCTAAATCTGGCTAAAACGCATCTTTTTCTCGTCAAGAATAGTTCAAAGTTCCTGATTATCTCTTTGGACTTTCTTCGTCCCAGAAATGCGTTAAAAGTTCTGAACTCATTAGGTCAATGGGTGTAGCTCAAAAGTCTTTGAAAAGCACGCATAATGGTCACTCTATTACCTTTCGTGGTCGAAAGAACTCTGATGGAAAACGCATAAAGCAATAAATTTTAAAAGTGATGTAACCCTCTAAGGATTCCCTTTTTTTCTTTAATTGTTAAAGATGACTTAAAAGTTTAGATCGACCTTGACAATCATGCTCACGTTTTGCAACGTGTGATGTTGTAACGTTTAAAATGTTCTCTCGTGAGTGGCGGCCTCCCCTTGTTTTATTGCGCGGAGCTATTCTCAGAAGGGAAGGGGCCACATGTTGTAACTAATTGCATTACCTAGTTTATAAAGACCGTTTTAACTAAGAGACAGGACAATGCCATCGCGGAAAACGCCTTTGTACTGTCAAACTCTCGCCTTTCCTTTCGTTTAACTCTTAGATTTTACTAGACAAAAATTGGCAAGACAAACCTTAGCTCGAACATCCTCAAGGGCAGTGGTTCCCAAACTGTTAAGCTCTCCCCAGGTTTTTTGTGAAAAAACTAAAAATCAACATTTGTAAAGCCCAATTTTGGTTAAAAAAAAAAACCCTCGAAATCAACTCTTATGAATCCTAATTTTCGTCCAAAAACCTCAAAATCGATATTTGTAAAGCCAAATTTTCGTCAAAAACAAAGCCCCCTAAAAATCAACATTTATGATGCCTAATTTTCGTCCAAAAACCTCAAAATCAACATTTATAAAGCCAAATTTTCGTGAAAAACCTCAAAATCAACATTTGTAAAGCCCAATTTTGGTTAAAAAAAACCTCGAAATCAACATTTATAACGCCAAATTTTCGTGAAAAACCTCAAAATCAACATTTGTAAAGCCCAATTTTGGTTAAAAAAAACCTCGAAATCAACATTTATAACGCCAAATTTTCGTGAAAAACCTCAAAATCAACATTTGTAAAGCCCAATTTTGGTCAAAACACCTCGAAATCAACACTTATGAAGCCTAATTTTCGTGAAAAACCTCAAAATCAACATTTATAAAGTCAAATTTTCGTCAAAAACCTCAAAATCAACATTTTTAAAGCCTAATTTTCGTCAAAAAAAAAAAAAAAATATAAAAATAAATAAACATTTATGATGCCAAATTTTCGTCCAAAAACCTCAAAATCAACATTTATAAAGTCAAATTTTCGTGAAAAACCTCAAAATCAACATTTGTAAAGCCCAATTTTGGTAAAAAAACAACCTCGAAATCAACATTTATAACGCCATATTTTCGTGAAAAAACTAAAAATCTACATTTATAAAGCAAAATTTTGGTCAAAAAACCTCAAAATCATGGTTATAAGAGCAAATATTTTTGTCAAAAAATCTCAAAATCAACGTTTTAAGTGCAATTTCTTTTGTCAAAAACCTCAAAATCAACATTTTAAAACCCAAATTTCCTTCAAAAACCTCAAAGTTAACATTCAGAACATTGCAAGGGTTTTCATTTGTTTAAAAGGGGGGCGCACTGCGAAAAAGTTTAGGAACCTCTGCTCAAGGGGATCCACAGACCTCTCCACAACATCTTCTCAATCATCACCTCCCCTACTCTCCTCAACCCTCCCCAACCTTCAATTACCGTAAAAGATTAAAAAAAAATTCTTGAACAATTTATATTGCCTCAAAGTAATAGAACATGAACCAGGGACGGATTTGCTGAAAAGAATTCCAAAACTTAAATATTTGAACGGGAAAAAAAGCATTCCGTGCTTACCTGTCGTAAAAACTGACAAAAAAAAGTTTGTCTTTTATATTTTCCCCATCTAATATTTACTTCTAGTAAAAAAAACTTTTCGGGAGCTTTTTCGTGAAATATGAGAAGGGAAAGGGGTGCTAGTGGCCTTATCAAAGTTTATTATCAGCGGACGGTGGAGAGGGCAATTTAAATGCAAATTGGTTTTGATGTAGGTGCCTCTGATGGGATATTAATGGAGAGACAGAACTGACGTTTAGAGACCCCTCTCTAGGCAAACTCACTTGTTTCCTTTCTTAGCCTTTAATTACTTCAGGCTAAACTATTTTCGGTCGAAAAACACGGTTTAAAAAATGAGCTGAAAAAAAGGATCCGATGTTTTTTTAAAATGGAGAATAATCTGCATAAAATCACAATTTTCCTTTCCCGGACGGTGAATAGAGCCCTTAACATGTCCCTTCGCATTTGTATTACAAAGGAAAAGATTGCCACTCCGCCTAAAAAACAGACTGTGTGAAAATAAACGCTTTTTCGGTTTGCATTTTAAACTTTTTAATCTCGACCTCGCTCACAAAAGATAATTAAACGTTTGAATGGTTTTTTCCTTTTTTTTCTCGATTGAAAAGTCAATGATGCCGAGAAACTTTAAAGTCCCAGACTTAATCAGGATCCTGAGTTTCCATTGTTTCGCCTTCTTCAAACTCTAATCGACTTTTCTTTCCTATACATTCTTTTCTTTTTTATTACTTTAATCCAGTTTCTGAGTTGTCTTTAACTTTTTCCGAGAGGAATCCTATTTTAAAAGACACTTATCGTGTAAATCATTTGACGTCTTCGAGTGATACCTCTTTCAAGATCGATTTTCGTCCGATTTATTTTTTATTGGAGACTCTCGAGTCTAAAAGCCAATCCTCATCAACTACCACTTTTGAAATTGATGATTAAAGGTTTACCACCCTTCTCAGGGGAAATATAAAATTCTGGAGGTCTGAAAGCAATAAGTATGGAGAGTTATAACTTTATAAGACGTGTTTTTGGGATTTTCGAGGACGTTGCTTTAAGGAACTGCTCCAGACAAGGAATAGCTAATAACTCGAAATTGGTTCAAAATTCGGTGCTCTATAGATTTCTCCATAAATAGCGTTTTCCCACATAACCATCCTGTACCCTCCTAACTCTCCACGCAACTCTCCTCACCTCTCTCTCACTCCCCCAACCTCCCCCAAACAACTTCTGACCATCCTTCACCACCCCCACTTTACCATCTCCTCCCCCGATCTACCACCACCTTCCCCCAATCTGCCATCACCTCCCTCAATTTACCATATTCTCCCCCCACTCTATCATCTCATCCCCCAATCTCCCATCTCTTCCCCCAATCTACCATCTCCCCCCAATCTACCATCTCCCCTCCACTCTACCATTACCTCCCCCAATTTACCATCTCCATCCCCCAACCATCTCCCCTCACTCTACCATATCCCCACTCTAACATCTCCCCTAATCTACCATCTCCCCCAATCTGCCATCACCTCCCCCAATTTACCATATTCTCCCCCACTCTACCATCTCCTCCCCCAATCTACCATCTCCTTCCCCCATTACCATCTCTCCCCAAACCATCTCCCCCCAATCTACCACTCCCCCAATCTACCATCTCCCCTCCACTATACCATCACCTCCCCCAATTTACCATCTCCTTCCCCCAATCTACCATCTCTCCCCAATCTACATCTCTTCCCACTCTACACTCTCCATCTCTCTCCCAATCTACCATCTCCCCCCAATCTACCATCCCCCAATCTACCATCTCCCCCAATCTACACTCCCCCAATCACACTCCTCCAATCACCTCCCCCAATTTACCATCTCCTTCCCCCACTCTACCATCTCCTCCCTCAATCTCCCATCTGTCCCCCTATCTACTATTCCCCCAATCTACCATTCCCCCAATCTACCATCTCCCCTCCACTCTACCATCACCTCCCATAATTTACCATCTCCCCCAATCTACCACCTCCCCTCCATTTCACCATCACCTCCCCCAATTTACCATCTCCCCCCAATCTACCATTCCCCCAATCTACCATCTACCCTCAAATCTACCATCTCTTCCTCCAATCTCCCATCTCTTCCCTCAATCTACCATCACCTTCCCTAATCTACCATCACCTCCCCTAATCTACCATCACCTCCCCCAATCTACCATCTCCTCTCCCCAATCTACCATCTCCTCTCCCCAATCTACCATCTACTCCCCCCAATCTACCATCTACTCCCCCCAATCTAATCTACCACCTCTTCCCCCAATCTACCATCACCTATCCTACCTTCCTCGACCACTCCTCAACCAAGCAGGTTTAAGGTTCGAAGGCAAAACCATAACTTGTTTATTTTTTGAGAAAGTTGAAAATCTGTAGACATCAAATTTTTAAGATATCCCGCCTTGTTGATGTTTACTTACCAAATAATTCATAAGATAAACTTCCTATTGTTTATTTTAACAAGAAAGAAAATGTTTATCAGAAGTGAAAAGTGCGCGTGGAGAATATTTTATTGAGGCGAAGGTAATAAAAATGGAAGCCGGGATCTCATGAGGGACGGGGCTTTTTCTATTTTTCCGCAAGAGTGGGGAAACTAAGAAAAATATTGCCACCTTTTTCCAATTTCCACCTCTACCACTAATATTTAGTTTATTAACGGTGTCACAACTCCGGTAAATGATTAGATCAATTTCCCCCCTCGCCCTCTTTTCTGGGCCCCAGAAATGAGGATTGCGGAGGCAGTGAATCAATTGATATTGGGGAAGAGGGAGACGCTGAATGGGGGCCCCTCGTGTTCGCTCACGAAATATTACCTTTTATAACGCCTTCACCTTTGATTTATGAACGATGAAATTGAAACTTCGTCCCTCAAACAAATTTATATAGAAAATATTTGTAAAAATTTATTCAATTGTTTGAAAACTTGGAAGGGGACCTTAAGACTTTGTATATTGTTGAGTCACGTGGTTCCTCCTACACATCACTTTTTTTTAATCATTAGTCATAACCTTTCTATCATTTGAGGAGTCCCCTTGCCTCACTCCCCTGGGGACATCCCCTCTGAACTATTGAGAATCACTACATCATTCCTCAACAATTATTTTTAAATCATCTCTACCTTCCATGTAAATTTTTAATGGTCACCTTGTTGCTTTAATTATTAAAAAGGCTTTTGACAAGAGACAATTTTTCAAGCCTTTATTTAATATGTAGGACAAGGAGCGATATTCGAGTTGACGAATTATTAAAGAGGTTTAAAAGAGACACACCTGACATTCCCTTCTAAAAATATTTGAGTTTTCTGCCTTTAGCGGATTTCCGTAGTAAGGAGGCTATTGAGGTGGTCCTCAAGGACTGTATTATTCGAATTTTAATGACTTAAGGATCAGTTACTTTCATATCAGTTACGGATTTGAATAAATTAATCGAGCGTTTCGCGTGTAACAAATAAGATTTGAGGTGGGTTTTACAACTCGTGTAATTTGAAAGGCGTAGGCCATTTTACGGGAAACTAAGCCCTCCACCCCTGCGGTGGAATTAAACATAGGCCGCCGAGAGGGATTGAGCACGTGTCCGACTAAAACCCTCAAATTCATCCCACTCGCTTAAATTCAACGGAAAAAACTTACTCCGGGAAAAAAACTTAATGATTAAAGAAAACCCAAGGAGCGCTTTTAAATCATTTTGGATCCCCTAAAAACCTTCGTTTTAGGTTGGCTACCTTTGCTCACTTTTAGATCCTTCATTACTACTGTGTCTCTAATAGTCCAGTCAATCGAAGCCCGAAAAGGGAAAATAAAAGAAAAAATAAGATATTTTGTTTCTCTAAGGAAATGTGTAGGGGTTGGTCCCCCGATTAACACAAAAGTCCATAACCGAAACCCGTTCGCTTTGGCGACAGGAGCGTTTATAAGGTTATTTTTTTCGTTTTTTTCGCAAATATGTTTCTCGAAAACCGTTGGCGAAATTTTTCAAAACACTCAAAAAAATTCAGTCAAAATATTTTAATGAAAAATTCAAATTTCAAAAAATTGTATAAAAACAAAATTGTAGGTTATTAAATTTTCTACAAATATGACCTAGTAAGTTTTTTTGTAGGACCAAACGTATCTGAGCTACGAGGCGACAGGTCCTTCTGGAGTAAAAAATTTATTTTTGAAATTTACCCCCACCCCTACCTGTTGATTTTTAATTGATTGTCGATAGTTGATTTTAAATGGAAATTGAATTCTCTACAAGGTTTACTTAGTACGCTTTTTTGATTAGAAAACGCCTTCCTTGCTTTTTCCCGACTTTTATAAAATATTACTTTTTTTATAGCAAAAACTCGAAAATCCCGCTTTTTGTCGCCTCGTAGCGCAGAAACCTTTGGTCCTACCAAAAATCTTAGTAAATCAAATCTGTAGCAGATTTTATAGGCTTTAATTTTTCAATTTTTGAATGAATTTTGTTTTGAAATTTTTTGAAATTTACCCCCACCCCTGCCTATTTATCGTTAATTGCTTTTTGAGAGTTGTTTTTAAAAGGTAATCAAATTCTCTGCAACTTTTATTAAGTACCTTTTTTTGATCAGATGACGTCTTCTCTCCTTCAGACGTCAAAATAGAAAACCCCGTTTTTTTTCCACCTCGTAGCTCAGATAAGTTTGGTCCTACAAAAAATTGTATCAGCTCAAAATTGTAGCAAATTTAAAAATCTTTAATTTTGCACTAAAAATTATTTCACCTACGACCTACGGTTTTCGAGATATTTACAAAAAAACGAAAAAAAAATCACCTTAAAAACGCACGAATTTTTTTTTTCACCACAAAAATGGTCAAAAATCACATTTTTGATGCAATAAAAAAATAAAATTTATAAGGTACTACATCGGTTTTAAGAAAACTTTAAAAATCGTTTTTGAAAGTACATAAAATGATACATTAGGATGATATTCACGTTTATTAATTCTTTTATTTTCTGCTATTCAATTTATCTAACGTGTACGTACATTTAGTGTTTATTTATGTCAAACATTAACAGTAATCGAAATACATAGACGAAAATGGACATATGAATAGGGAATAATGTTCTAATACATTGACCACAAAAGTGATTACTATTTGGGTACAGGAATCAATCAATATCACTCCCAAATTGGTATGCTCGTTGGAATCGATTAGGTGATTAGTTCCAAACGCCTGACCATTAATTAAGTGCAATTTTCAACCATGTAATATATAAATATTGACGCCTCGTTATTTTCTAAGCGTAAAACGAGTCAAATTATGGCTCGTTTGCTCGAATTGGAATATCGTAGTTCATCATTTTTACTCGTCCTTTACTCAAGGTTGAAAGATCCTGCGATATAAGTGCGTTTCCTTAAAAATTACGATTTTTTTTCGTGCCAAGGATTTTTATTAGAATTTCTTTTTTTGTTAAATGGATGATAAGATAATTATTTCCATTAATTCTTTTCGTTCGTTAACGACTTATAATGAATTTGCCATCTGTCTTGGGGGGATGAAATTTCCATGATCATTAACTCGGATTAGTGTTTAGTGAAGGGGGAAGATGTTCTTTTTTCGACAGATTTCCTTAATGAGATGACAACACCGAAAGGGAGAAACAGTTTACAATTAGAAAATGCAAGTTCGCCAAACTTAAGTCGTTTTAAACTTAACGAAGTAACAAGAAAGCCTGTGATCGAAAAGTTGGTAAAACTGATCTTATAGGAGGGAAATTTTTTTTTCCTCTGTTTGCACTTGATGACGTTTTAATTAATTTCGGCGTTGAGAGACTTGGTTAAATTGGACGTTGAGGGCTGCTCCCAGGGTGGGACGCGTACGCAAATTGTCGTTTGTAGAGGCATTTAAATTATTCATGAGACATTGAAACGAAACGTTATCGCCCTCCTCAGTAATATCGTAATTTTCTCAAAGGAATAAAATTTCTTGGGAAAAATATACTTTTAACTTCATCAAAAGTTAAGTTGAATCCACCTCTTTTTCCCTCCTTTAACACCAAAATTTCCCTTTTTTCCCTCAAGGTTTGTAAAAAACATTTTTGCTTTTTAAAGTAAAACGGCTTGACTGTTCGGTACTTTTGAATTCTGCTAACTCAGTAAAACTCCTCTAATGAAAAAGAGGCTTAAAATTCAATAAAAAAGAGGGTGAAAAACCTATAATCCATTAAAAAAGAGACTTAAAAACCCATGATAAAAGAGGCTTAAAAACCTTTAATACAATGAAAAGAGGCTTAAAAACCCTTAATCCAGGCTTAAGAGCTTATAAACTAATGAAAATGAGGATTAAAAAACATAATTCAATGGAAACGAGGCTTAAAAACCTATAATACAACGAAACAGAGGCTTAAAAACCCATAATCCTAGGCTTAAGGACCTATAATCCAATGATGACCTATAATCCAAGAGGCATAAAAACCCATAATTCAATGAAAAAGAGGCTTGAAAACCTATAATCCAATTCTTAAGGACCTATAATCGAATGAAAAAGGGGCTTAAAAACCTATAATCGAATAAAAAGAGGAAAAAACCCATGATTAAAATGAAATAGAGGTTTAAAAATCCATTATTCAACGAAAATGAGCCTTAAAAGCCTATAATATGATGACCTATAATCCAAGAGGCATAAAACCCATAATTCAATGAAAAAAGAGGCTTAAAAACCTATAATCCAAGGCTGAAGGACCTATAATCGAATGAAAAATAGGCTTGAAAACCTATAATCGAATAAAAGGAGAAAAAACCCATGATCAAATGAAATAGAGGTTTAAAAATCAATTATTCTACGAAAAAGAGCCTCAAAACCTATAATTCAATGAAAAAGGGGCTCAAAAACCTATAATACATTGAAACAGAGGCTTAAAAACCCATGAGATAATGAAAAAGAGGCTTGAAAACCCATGATCCAATGAAAAAGAGGCTAAAAAACCCATAATCCATGGCCTAAAGACCTAGAATCCAATAAAAAAGAAACCTAAAACCCATAATTCGATAAAAAGAGGCTTACAAACCTACAATCCAATGAAACAGTCTTAAAAATCCATAATCCAATGAAAAAGAGGGTTGAAAAACCCATAATATAATGAAAAAGAAGCTTGAAATTCCATAATTCAATGAACAAATAACAAACAGATCAATTGCATTTTGCTCATCGACCTACTGTTAGAAATACGTACCTACAGTTGTATTTTATACAAATTTTCCCTTTTTGTATTATTTTTCACAAAAGAGGGAAAATTTTCGGTAAAAAGGGAAAATTCCCCTGCCTAAATCCAGGACCTAGGAGACAGAAGTTGTAAAAAGATTGGACATTTTTATATAAAATATGATCTTGTGTGTATAAGTAGATTTGAGGGTGGGATCCCTTCTGAATAGGGTAATTAAAGTCAGTCTTGTTTTCGTGCGTATTAAACGATGTTGCTTTTCCTTGGGGGTTCTCGATGGGAGGGGTCGGTGTAAAACTTTCTGACGAACTTGTTCGGCTTACGACACCGGTAATTAAGGAATTAACGAGATGCGTTACCGGGCGTACCCGCGTAAATACTTAGGCGTTTAATTGTCAGGAAGGAAGCCATGAAAATTGCGTTGACAAACTTGAGACGTTCCTTTTAATTAAACGAGAACTTCTTTTCTTCTCATGATTCTCTCAAAAAAACGTATAGAAATTTTTCTTTTCTTTTATTTTCCTTTATAAAATTCGAGTCATTTCTCAATTGAGATTTATGAACACTTAATGGGAGAGGGCTAGGTTTCCCTTTTTTGTTATAAATCGATTCTGGACGTCTTGAGAAGTGGAAAAGGCGAGTTTTGAGGGCACTTGACGTCCTCGAGTGCATGACCGTTCAGAAAAAACGATTGATCGTTAGCTTTTACCATTTTATTCCTATTAAAAATTATAAAAATAAGTATAATATAAAGTAATTGAGTGCTAATTAGGAAGGAAAAATGTGAGAAATCATGGAAAGAGTGGGCTTTGAGTCGGAGGCTGCTAATTTGGCTTAGTTTGTCGGGGGATGGGGAGGTCAAATGGTGTGAGTTTGGGGAGATAAATGGGGGGAGTTATTTAGGGGAGTTATTTGGTTTGTAGGTATGGGGAGACTAGTAATTTGTCTAGGAAATAAGAGTTGCGGGATAAAAAATAGAGGTAATTATTGAGGGATTGCATTTTCACCCTTTAATTTTGTCTCTTCTCCAGCTTTAAAGTGTAAGCAGCAACCCCTTCAGTTTTATCGATGAATTGAACGTTAATAGGTCGGCTGTCGACATTTTTATTTTGAAGATAGAAATCATTTAACTGAACACGAACCCAGAAATCATGGAATGTCATTTTTCTTGATAAAAATTTAACAATTTTCGAAGAGCGTCCAAATATTCCGATATTGGAGTCTCTAATAGGATTCGCTGTTGCTAACTACTACGTTTTTATAAAACACGTTTTTTTTCTTTTCGAGCGACAACACTCTCCCCTTCGGTGATGACCCAATCTCCTCTTCAAATAGCCAATAATTGGATTCGACCGATTTGAAATTGTTCGGTTATTGTAGAATGGGGGAGCTTCTCTTTTTTTTTTCACCACCGTCGCTTTATCCGGGGCGGATATTATTTTCCAAAATTCCACCTTAATCTTTTTCCTCGTTTTCAGCATGATGGCACAATGACTTTTTTTTCCGAGCAGGGTTAATCGTGATCCCACGCGAGTTTATCCCCTAAAGCGATAAAATGATACTGGAAAACCAACGAGAATACTTTAAAAGCAAGGAATTTACAACACCAGTATTTTTTTCTGCCTTTAAAAAAAGAAGGAATTTTAATATCACTTAACATGATGTTTAACCATAAAAAAATCGACAGATTAAGGAAAAAGGTGTCCGATTTGATTCAAATAGCCTCAGGAGATGAAAAATTAGAGTTCTTCGATATTCCAGATATCAAAATTTCTCGTAACTTCTTAAAATTTTGCTTTGGTAGGTATTTAAAGTTTAAAATATTATTAAGGAATTTTATTGTGCCGCTATTTTGAGAAAGTTATATGCAACATGCCTCGAATGAACTCTAAACTGCACTTTTGCTATAAACTTTATGCAAAATTTAATCAAGGCTTAAAGTAGAGCGGAATATTCATATAGAAACGAAATCGCGAACTACGCGTTGAACTTCACATTTTGTTAACCCAATTTATTCAATTATTCATTCTCGATTTTAATTTTATTCGCCGGAAATTCGATTAATACAGTTTGTTTTGAAGTTTGAAAAATAAAAATTTTGTTGAAAGCTTTTTAAAACTTAAAATGTGACCAAATAGTGGGTTCCGAAGCCGAAAGGTCATTAGAATAATCCTCGTTGTTTTTTGTGTCGTTAACAGCACGCGACATAATGCTTGGATGACCGTCTCAACGATTTCTTAGGCGCAAGAAAGAAAAGATTTTGGTGACGATGTTTTAAAAAATTTTCTGTTAGAAATTTTCGGTGAAATTCCCTTTTTTAAAAAGTTAGATAATAATCGAACGTATTAATTTGTGATTTCTATTTTATGTGTCAAAGGTCAAATGTTAATATAGGGTTATAAAAAAAATTAAAATATTTATTTTTCACTTTTAATTATAGGGCTATTTTTTAATTAAAATGTAGGAAAAAAATTTTTTGGGTAAAAGTTGTTTCTGGAGGACCGCATAAACTTCTTTTTTGTCGGGGTCGGATATCAGGTGCTCTTAATTGTTTTCGAACCTGATTTGGGTAGGCAAACTTCCAAACCCTCTTGTTTATTTCGGATTTATTTTAAGTGGGGAAGAGATTTTGTTTTTGAAATATTGAGCATTTCGTCGTGGAAGGGGGAAATGATAAGCCATGGACCTTTTTGTTTTTAAAACTCAGGTTTTCCTGTTTTTTCTGACAAATCAAATGGACAACATGGAACTCATTCATTAGCAATTAATTAGCAAAATCGTACAACCCCTGTAGCCTGTAACGTAAATTTTTAACGCTTTTATTTTTGGAGAAAACAAATTTTTTTACTCTCAAGTAAAAGAATTTATTACACTTATGCTTGAAGTGCAAATACAGCCCCTTAGCGAGATTCTTGCTCTGTAGCTCCCTTTTCCACCTAACGAAGGCAATAAAAGTCTTTCTTCCTGACGAAGACTTTTTTTAAAGATCACCTGTTAGTCATCCTAAAAAGATTCGTAATTAAAAATAAAATAAAATAAAAAATATGTAAACCAAAGATCCTGAAACACAATTCAATAAAACATTTACACTTTTAACACCCCTCGTTTACTCACAATTTACCCCTAACATCCCTTATAAACATTTACTGATTAAATTAGTTAAACTTTTACTAATTAGTAATAACTACGAAGTACCCATTCCCTAAAAACAACCCCATCGTATAACATCACTGACACTTTGCTTAATATTTTCCCCCAAACACCCCGATTACCCCGTTCGTCTCGAAAAATCATCAATATTCCTCTTATTACCCCAATTCCAGTTGTCAATTACTCCTCTCCAATTACCCTCAAAAGGTATTCAAAATAATTACCCCAATTACCTCCTATTCACACCCCTTACAATACCTTCCCCTCACTACCCCAACAAATCCCATCCAACAATGCCTGATTACTTTTCCAATCACCTTTATATTTCCCCACTACCCTAAACTAAATCCAAATTATTACCTTTCAACTACCCTCAACTACCAAACCACAATTACCTACCCTGATTACCCCAATTAACTTTCGATTGCCTTTCATAACTACCTATCCTTTCAATTCAATTTTACCCCCAAATACCCCAATTACCCCCTCTATAGCTACTCTCAATACCTTCAAATATAACCTCACAATTACCTCCCTTGATTACTCCAATTAACTTTCGATTGCCTTTCATAACTACCCCTTCAAATCAATATCACCTCCGGATACCATCAATTACCCCCCTCTAGCTACTCTCAATGCCCTCAAATATAACCTCACAATTACCTCCCCAATTACCCCAATTAACTTTCGATTGCCTTTCATAACTACCTACTCTTTCAATTCAATTTTACTCCAAATACCTCAATTACCCCGCCCTCTCTCTAACTACTCTCAATACCCTCAAATATAACCTCATAGCTAATCACCCTAAGATACCCTAATTACCTCCAACTTAACCTTTCCGACCATCCCAATTTAGGAATTACTAATTACCCTCCCAACTACCGTACATTTACTGCCCACTACCCTCAATACGTCCAAATATTACCCCCTCCAACTACCCTTCATACCCCCATATATATCCTCACGACTAAACCCCTCTGCGATACCTTCCCCTAATTATCTCCAACTTAATTTTTCATACTGTCTTAAGTTAGTAATCACTAATTACCTTTTCAACAGCCCCTTCATTACCCCAAATATTACCCCTCAATTGCCCACAACTACTCTGCGACATTTTCCCCTGATTACCCCAACCGATCCCTTCCAACCATCCTTAATTACCATTCCAACTACCCTCCTCCTACATTACCTACATATTATGATAACCCCAACCAACCTCTAAATATCCCCCAAATGGTATTTCTCAACTATCCTTCCCCACAATATTCCCAAATATCCCCCCCCTTGCTATGAACAAGAGCAACTCTGGCCCATTTATTTCCCAAAGAGGAAATGCACATTGTTCCAAAACAATGTGAGTATGAGTGACCATAAAAATGAATAAAATATTTTTTGGAGCTAATTTAATTCCTTGACTTTTTATATAAAATTTTCGCGGTTTGTGATACCATCGGAGAAAAATCGCGTGGAATCGCTTGGTCATCGACATCGACTTAACAAAAGGATCGCCCCTCGAGTCTTCACTATTTTACCAAAAGAGGTTTTGAAGATCCTCGCAGGTCGATTCTTATTTCGAACCCGAGAGCGGAGAGGGGGAAGGATAGCGGTTCTCCGAAGGTTGTGGCGCCGGATCCACCTTCCGTACTTTTCAAGCTTAGTGCACGTTCGGCTTTTGCCCTGTTAGCTCGCCTTCAGTTCCACCATCGACCAATCAAACATCTAGACGCGAAATCCAAACAAATTTTTGTGTATCTCAGTGCTAAATAATCAAGTGCTTTTTAATTTGTGTTTTTCATCCATCACAAGTCTTTCACCGATGGAATTCTTCTAAATTAAAAGGTATATTGTTTATTTAAAAAAACTTCAGCGTTTAAAATTTCTATTTTAGGATGTTTAAATTGGCTTGATTAATCAATAAACACGTGTTCTCGTAATCAATAGACGCGTTTCCGCTCCTTGATTTATTCATGATTACTTTAGCCAATTTGTTTTCTCACACTGGAATTTTTTGACGTAATAAAATTTCAAATTTTACATCGTTTTTTCAAAAAAGGAAAGCTGATTTAATAACAAATTGCATCATTTCTTTCGAGAAATTCCAAGGAAAAATTTTTTTTAGCACAAAAGAAGCGTTTTCTAAGCAAATTTTGGTTCTATTTATTTTCACTAGCTAGGAAAAAATATCATAATTAGTTGAGAAATTCCATAGGTTGCATTTTCTTCATTTTTCTTCTGAAAATCTCATTTGAAGAAAATTTTGTGAGAAAGTGTGTCCATAAAACGATTACAGAGTGATTAATAAAATATAAAAGAATTTATAGTTCTCACAGTTTACTCATTTATAATCACTAACTAATCATGTTTTTTATATTTTCGATGACTCAAAAACCACTCATTGTTAGTTGTTTCTTAAAATAAACAATTTATACTATCGAAGTCGGGAAATGATATAGGAAAAAGTTACAAACCTTCAGTTTCGTTTTAAATAATCCAAAAAAATCGACCAGATTAAAAAAATTCAATGTTTGTTTTTTGAAAAAGATAATGATATCATAAAAGATTACTTTATCACTTATCAGCTATATTTGTCGTGAACCACTCATCTTGAACAACCAAACTCCTACGCAATTTTTTTTTTAATTTTAACCAAAAATTATGCTTATACAAGTCTTAAACATTCAATTTGGCACGCTGAACCTTTAGATGCTCGTAACGTCCACAATTTTTGTCCAATTTTATCGATATTTATACCGTTTGGAAGCTCTTTAAAATACCTTTCCAACGGCATAAATATCAACAAATTGATCAAAAATTGTGGACGTTACGAGCATTTAAAGGTTCAGTCATGAAATCGTGATCATTAAAAACCTCAATTGCAGACTTAGACTTGCTTCCCAATTGACACTTTATTGATTATAAGATCCTTGTCTTGTCCATTCCTGGGCAGTAGAAATCCTGAAAATTGATAGCCTTTTTCCAAATTGTGTTTTTCGCCGAGAAAATAGAAAAAAAAAGTTTAAGGTGGGTGTCGCTAAATGATGAAAAGCGTTCCATTTTCTTGTCGAACTTTTAAAAAGCGTTCACTTCGAAGTTTCGCTCCCTTTAAATATTTTGTCACGAGCGGAAGCCACTCCTGACAATAGAGCGCCATTATATCGAGGCGAGCCTACCTGCCAAACTCAAGATTACCCTTCTAATTCGGGACCCTTTAGAAAGTCACTTTGTCCTCTCTTTTTACAAAATTACCTTCCAACTTGAAAATTCCGGAAGAGAAGACGTACCGGATATTGAATCCCAAGTTTCACGCCGCTATTGTTGCTCCTCCATAATTTATGTAAATATGCAACAAATCCTCAATGAAATATAAAAAAATGTATAAATAAATCACCATTTTTAAGGTAAAGCCATGGTGAACGAAATGATTGTGATTCAGACCAGGTCCTGACATTAATTATTCAGAGAGCAACAGCAAGCCAAGTAGCTCATTGGATTAGGGGATTTCACAATGGAAATTATCTTGTTTTCATGATCATTATCACCATACTCATCAACGAATACTCTCAATCTTCTTTATGTTATGCTAATCTATTTAAAATTTTAGGCGGCCTTCAAATCCATTGGTAGATTTATGGTGCAATAGGAGAGCTTTCTCTCCCATCTCGAAAGGTCTAATTTTTATCGAGTTTATTCCTGTCAACAATTGTTCTAAATATGCTGAAAAGAGTCTTTTCATGTCATTGAGGGACGAAATTTGTCTCAAAAGTGTCTTTTCTTGGCAAAAAGGTTCAAAAACTGGCTAAAAAGGGTCTTTTCCTGTCAAAAAAATGTTCAAAATCAGACTGAATAGAGTCTTTTTCTTGTCATAAAGGATCAAAATTTGTTTAAAAAGTGTCCTTTCTTGGCAAAAAGGTTCAAAAACTGACTAAAAAGGGTCATTTCCTGTTCAAAAAATATGTTCAAAATCAGACTGAATAGGGTCATTTCTTGTCATAAAGGGTAAAAATTTGTATAAAAAGTGTCTTTTCTTGGGAAAAAGGTTCAAAAACTGTCTAAAAAGGGTCTTTTCCTGTCAAAAAATGTTCAAAAACCGACTGAATAGTAACTTCTTGTCATAAAGGGTCAAAATTTTTCTGAAAAGTGTCTTTACTTGGCAAAAAGGTTCAAAAACTGGCTTAAAAAGGTCTTTTCCTGTTTAAAAATGTTCAAAATCAGACTGAATAGAGTCATTTCTTGTCGTAAAAGGGTCAAAATTTGTCTAAAAAGTGTCTTTTCTTGGGAAAAAGGTTCAAAAACTGGCTTAAAAGGGTCTTTTCCTGTTTAAAAATGTTCAAAATCAGACTGAATAGAGTCTTTTCTTGTCATAAAGGGTAAAAATTTGTCTAAAAAGTGTCTTTTCTTGGGAAAAAGGTTCAAAAACTGGCTTAAAAGGATCTTTTCCTGTTTAAAAATTTTCAAAATCAGACTGAATAGAGTCATTTCTTGTCATAAAGGGTCAAAATTTGCCTGAAAAGTGTCTTTTCTTGTCAAAAAGGTTCATAAACTGGCAAACAGGTTCTTTTCCTGTCAAAAAATGTTCAAAATCAGTCTGAATAGAGTCCTTTTTTGTCATAAAGGGTCAAGGTCATACTCATAACTCGAAATTTATCAAAATTCGTGCTCTAGAGACCTCTCCACAAACACGAAATCGTCGGTTCCAGAGCAACACAACGTAACTCAATGTTTTGCCAGTGGAGGGACTATGTCCAGGAATGTAGGGGAGGTGATGGGAGAGTGAAAGAAGGTGGTGGAACGTAGTGTGGAGAGGTTTCTAGAGCCACGAATTTTGGAAAAAATTCGAGTTATAGGGGTGTCTCCTCAATCTGCGGACATTACATCGAAGACTGAAAATAATTTGCGGAGTTTACTACCTCCCAGGCAACCCCAAAAAATGAATGAATTAGCCCAAATATGTGACGAAAAAGAGAAATCTGATTATAAATGAGTGTCCTAGATGTCGTGACCGCTGTTTCCTATTTCTTAAAATATTTAATTCAAAATGTTCCAATAATAATTTATTTTTTCTATCAAATCACCCTTTAAATTATGCATTTATTGGAACAATGCCCGGCTATTTCCACTTGAAGAACAATCGAAAAGGGTCATTGAGGCCCTTTTAATTAATATTTCCATTTCTACGTATGTTTAGATGATTTATATTTAATATAATTTTTTTTTCAGGGTCTTCGTCGGCGGTTCAGCACGGCAAGGACTCTTTTTATCATGCTAAGGTAATTTTTCGAAAATATTGATTTTTATATTTTTTCTTCTTTATTTTATTTATAATAGTTGCCCTTTCCCATTGATACCAAAAGCCCTTTATTAGGGAAACCTGCTTTTGATTTAAACTTCTCTAATGTTTCCCTACCCGAAGTATAAACACGTATGCGAGGCTAATTATCGAACCAAACATTTGTACAACAATCAAAGATAAAGTTTGGTTCATCTAGATGTCAAAACGTACGCTCAGTAGCAGGGATTCAAAAGGCTATAAAGAAAAGAATAAAAAAAAACAAAAACTTTTTCGTTCAAACTAGCTGATAAATAGACCCCAAATGGGGACAAACTTTTCGTCATAAAAAATTCTTTTTAGGGTCCCTCTCTTGTGGGCGATAATGCCGATATTTTGATAAGTTCTTCAAAATATGGAAAATGAGACGTTTTATAGATTTAAACAAAATATTAATATTTTATTGCGCAACATTTTGAGTGCATTCCTTTGGCTTTCTCCCGTGAATAAACTTTCTTTCAGGTTTATCGATAGTTCTGAAAAGCATGACACAAAAGCAATCACGAAGTTCGTGGCACCGGTCGAGCCGGGAGTACCCTCTCCAAGCGGAGGCTTCCCAACTCCCAACCTTGAAAAAGCGAAGGAATGTTTTTTCGCCTTGGAATCCCCGCGGGGTCGGGAGAGACGTTTTATGATAGGAACCAGTTACAATATCGTGTTCTCTTCCCGAGAGCAATCCTCTTTTTTGCATTTAACACCGAAAGCTTCTATATTCCAGTTTAAAAAACTTTTTTTGAAATCAATTCTCCCTTTACACCATAACACGGTAGAGTCTAAGGAGGTTGGGTATTTAAGAACGTGAGATCGCAGCACTGTCACCCCCAAAAGTTGTTTACTCGTTTTGGGCACTAAAAATTATCGGATTTTGTGTAAGAGCGAAAGGAAAACTACGAGCTGTTTAGGGAGTAGTTTTTCGGAAAAAAATTTCCTCGGAAAAGAAAACTCATTTTTCCACAAAAACTTTAATTTTGAAAAAAACAGGTAGTCATCTTGTAGCTTTTGACGAGATGATTTCAAATATGATAATATTAAGAAGATCGGTTGAATAGATTCGTCGGTACGAGATTTTAGGACTATCGAAATGGGACCATAGAATTCAATGTTCTTCCATTTAGCGAGTTTCCGGAGGAAGATAGGAGCTATTGAGGCCGGTTTCTTGGAGGCTTGTTATTATCCCTCACGTCATTATTATTAGACTTAGGATTAGCGGAACCGTGATAAATTAAAAATTTAATATTCAATTCGAAAATTGGTCTTTATTTATTCATCGGGAGTTAAAAACAATATTTAGGTTTAAAATGTTATTCTAAAATTACCTTCGCGAATAATTTAATATGCTTCTAATTTTAAATTTTCTGGATAATGCGTTAATTTCGTGGTTTCTCAGCGGGGAATAAATTGAAAAATTGGCAGTTTAGTGAGTGAAGTTGTGAGGTCTCGTTCAGAATGCAGGTTACGATTTTTTTTTTTTTTTCTTTCTTTATACATTTCTGAAATCTGAGCGGTGTTAGGGACTTAATAACTTTTATTGGGCTTTAAAAGAGCTTTCTGACGTTATAAACCGCAAATCGGTTTAAAATTAAAAAAAAATGTTGTCCACGTTTTATTGAAGAAACTCTTTTGTAGCAAAACCTACTAGGTTGGATGCGTCCGGAAAAAAACGTAATTCTCTGCTATGCTCGTGAAAATCTTGAGGCTTGTATTCCGTAGTGTACATTGTAGAGGGCCCATCTTCCTGAACCAAACAAGAAAAGAGTAAACATTTGCCTACTCCGTTACTCCTTACTAAAGCATTTTTTTTACCCTCCCACTCAGTACCTGACTTATTTACAGAGTAGTGTTTTTGTTTTCATTCCAAGTTTGCTTTCTAATTGAGTTTTTCCGCCAGTCTTTTCACAATATTTTTGTCTAAAATTGAAACTAAAATGTTATCTCAATGTTAGGGGTTTCTGAAGTTGTCTTTAAAGCCGGGGTTCGAGTGTATCTGGGGGTTTTGATGACAATGATGTGAGAGGGGTTTAACAGGGTGTGAAAGCCTCGGTTTCCAAGTTTTCGAACCACAATTCACACAAGACATATCAACTTATTTACTCTAAAAATTGCTTTAAGTACATTTTTCGACTAATTTCACCAACCTTCTCCACCAGTTGATCTACTTTTAAGTAACCCAAACACCGAAAAAACCGGACAAATTTGGCAATTTTTCAGTTTTTTACCTCTAGCGCCTAAACAATGCGTTTTAGCGACTTAGAAACGAAGTAAAAAAAGAAAGATTATTAAATTCTGCGTCTAATGAGATTTTGAAAGCCAAAATCGGTCCAGCCGTTCAGGAGATATCGATGGTCAAAGTTGACCCTTTTTTTAGAGCAAGTTTTTGATAAAATTGCCCCCTCGACCCTATAAAAAAGGGTCATGTTTAAACATCGATATCTCCTGAACGGCTCGACCGATTTTGGCTTTCGAAAGCTCATTAGACGCAGAATTTAATAATCTTTTTGTTTTACTTCGTGGTTAAGTCTCTAAAATGCATTGTTTTTGCACTAGAGATCAAAAACTAAACATAGTTCTAATCTGGCCGGTTTTTTCAATATGGCGGATGAAGCACTTGATGGGGGGTCCCTCCAACTTGGGTTTAGAACTACCTAAATGTCCTAAACAATATAAAATAAAACTACTAGTGCACTGTCTTTTGCTACATTATTTTGCGGTTACGTCAAACATTGTCCAAAAAGGACCATTAATTTTAACCTTTTTAGGTTGACTTTCACCTTTACGTCGAGTTTATTATTAGCTTTGGTCTAATTTTCTTGATAATTATTTGGAACAAAAATAAAATTGACATGTTTCGGAGGTTATGGGACCCGTAACGCCTTCGAGCCTTGACGGATGAGTATTCGCGATGAAAAAAAATTAATTTCGATTTTAATTTAAAATTTCCTTTTTCTATTTTTTTTTTTTTTTTTTAAATTTTTTTTTCTTTGTAAAAGTTTTCGCTTTTGACCCGATCTCGTTAATGTGAAAATGTGTCAACCGTTTAGGACGTGGGCAGGATTGCGGGGAAAAATGAAATGAGAGGGTGTCAAAAGAAAAAAGCTCGAAATAAAAGTAAAAAAATTCTAATTAAATGTAAAAAAAAAAAGTTTTAAATAAACTTAAAAAAAAATTATAAATTTTTTTTCTTTATAAATTCGGAATTTTTCTTCACCCCTCTATATGGTGAAAATCGAGGGTTTTCTACCAAAATCTTCATTGGCGGTTCGTCAATACCCAACCTTCCCAAAGTTGTTGGTTTGTGGATTTTAGACTTTTCATAGACTTAAAATTTAGCGAATTTGTTTTTTAATCGTAATAATGAGGCTCAATTATAATTTTTGTAAAATGCTTAGCAAAAGTTAGTTTTTCATTTTTATTCCGAGGGGGTCCCAAATTAAAATTCACGACACAGAATAGGGCCATTAACTTCAGTAACCACTTAAAAAAAAGAAAAAGAGAAGAGAATTTCAAGTCTCGGAGGCAATATTTCAATCGGGCGATACATTAAACCTTCCACCCTCATCATAGCGGAACGAAAGGGGCGGACGGGGGTGGGTTTCAACTCTGATATTATGGCCCTCGGTATTGCCCTCAACCATCAAAGACGAAACAGGGACAAAGCAGATTGACGTACATTACAGCGGCCAATAACCTTCCTCTGACAACTCATATCTCCGAGTGCTTCACTTCCATTAACCCAAGTGCTCAGACTTTATGACACAATAGCCAATTGCCTCCATAATTCACGCTTTGAGTGCAAAAAAGGTCGAACCACAAAAAAATTAGTATGATGATAAAACAAAAAAGGGTCTTTATCTTGACTTCAAAGTAAGATTTTCCTCTTTGTGGGAAGTCCTGTCGGCATCAGAAAGCAAGGGGTGGCGGTTTAGGCGTAAAACAGGGCAAGGCATGATCAAAAACCCCTTTTAGGCCGCCTTTATCCGTTTAAGACCCTCCTTTTAATAAACTTTGACAATGGCGAGGTTAAAAAATTGAAAATCTACTTAAAAAATAGTCTTCCCCCCGTCCACCATTAGATAAAGGCGTGAAAGTGAAAGTTTTTTACATTTTGTGTGGGTGGACCCACCCAGGGAGGTCATTATGTCAACTTCTTGTTTTGGCTTTTTCATCTGTCAAAAATTGATTATTTTGAGCCCTTTTCTTCTTTATAATGATATAGTTTGATTTTTGAATCGCTCATCCTTTTATAGCTTTGATCACGAGAGGAAAAAAATTACCGGAATGAAATTACTTTCCGGTCGGACAAAAACGAATATGACCACGGAATCAAACCAAATAAATCAAGAAAAGAAAGTGAAATAAAGAAATTGAATTTAGATTGTAACAAACAATGGAATCACGGATTTGAAGAGGTTTTCTGATAAAAAAGAGTGAAAGGATTCACGAGGTAGGCAAAATGCATGTCAATTGGCATCGATGACCTTTCGAGTGCTTCCCGATCAAACTTTCCACTCTCGCCTTTGGAAAAACAACAAAATGCCAAACCGTTTTTGAGTAATTTATGATAAATTAAAAGAAAACGTTGGAGACATGTCGGGAAACTTGAGATTCCTAATGAGTCATAACTGAAAGTGAAAGCAGAACTCGACATTTACAACCTCCGCAAATTGCGCATGCAAAACAACCATAATCATTTCATTTAAAAACAATGCTAAAAAAAATTATAAAGCATTTTGAAACAATTCTGAGAATAAAATATCTTTTAGGGCGGAGAGAGGTCATCGCCCCTAAAGATGCAGAAGAATTTCTTTCCTTTTTTATCCACCGACCTTGAATAACAACCTGAGCATGAAAAAAGTGTTTTTCTCGACCCAATTTTTTTTCGGCTTGGAAGCATGATTTTAGGCTCCAATTTGTCGTTTTCAAGGATGTCATTATGAAAAATGCGTACAAAAAATTGGAAGGAAGGTGATGCAAGAAAATTATTATGGCCGCGTTCTGTATGCTCATCATACCCGTCGGAGACGAGAAAAAAATCCTTGAAAATCCCACGAATTTTTTTTAATTAAATTTTTTCTTCTACTCGCAAAATTTTGTCAAAATGAACAAAAATCACCAGACGAGTTAGCCAACTTAAATATAATTTTCCCCTCAACAAACAGTCTTGACAACATAAAAATTCTTGGAACCATCAAATTAAAATATTTCGATATTGAAAAATCGTTTTGAAAAGTATTTCTTCACATTGGACGCTGAGGAATTCAAACGATTCGCCTCAAATCAGAAATCGGATTTTTCCTCTGGTGATAAAGGCCCTAAATTGGCGAGAATTTCCCAATAAACGCTCCCTAAATTATTTTAACCTCTGGAAATGCCAATTTATCATATTTTAATGCCGGAAAAAATCCCTAAGGGTCGCCTCGCAAACAGAAAAGTAAAAGTTTTCAATTATTACGTAACTTGAATTAATTCCACCGCCTAAAAAACTCAAACCTACGGGACTTTTTTTTTTCCCTTTTACCCAAGGGATTTTTATCCGGACAGTTTTATTATGAATAAGCAATACGGCTGAGAATCATAAAACAATATTATTTCTTAAATAGTAAGCAAATTTTGTTTTTTATCTACATTGTTACTATATAAGCTATAAAACTTCAAGATGTGGGTAGGTATTGATCGATAATTGCTTTTTGAGAGTTGTTTTTAAAAGTTAATTAAATTCTCTACAACTTTTATTAAGTAAACTTTTTTGATTAGATGACGTCTTCCCTCCTTCAGAGGTCAAAATAGACAACCCCGGTTTTTTGGCTCGTAGCTCAGATACGTTTGGTCCTACAAAAAATTGTATTAGTTCAAAATTGTAGAAAATTCATTACTCTTTAATTTTGTACTAAGAATTATTTCACCTACGACCTACGGTTTTCGAGATATTGGCGGAAAAAAAAATTACATCAGATTTTTGGTTAGTCAGGGGACCCATTCCTACACATTCCCGGAAAGAAACAATTTTTCCCCCCTTTTTGACTGAACTATTTATGTATTAGCGAATTTTTTTTTTTTATATGGGACTGGGGTCACCCCTAGGGTCAAAAATGAACGACGCCTACGTCTTTTTTCATTTCTTCTAACGCAAACCTTTCGATTTATTGCTGAAATTTATATGGTGAATGAATTAACAAGGAAAAGCTTTTAAAATATGAAGTGACTTCGAATAATTAATTAATAGAAGAGTTCGAATTTGAAATAATGGAAAAAGTGATGAAGTATAAGAGCTAAATATGTTTTTCGCATGGGTTTAGATTTAGGATAAGACTCCTCATTCCACATTTTTTTTTTCCTTTTAATAACAGCCTCGGAGAACACGAAAAAACCCACCACGCGCCCATTCTATATAAAAGTTACGCGTATAAAACATTTCCGCGTTTTATAAACCGGCAGATGTTGAGTACACGGTAAAATCCTCCACTTTTAATCCCTTTTTGGCACAGATGGGCTGAACGGTCTGAGGGACTTAATTTATGTTTTCGGATCTTGCGTTTTTTCCCTTAAAAGGGAAACAGTGGACGTTCCGAAAACCGCTGGAAGGCGCCTTTTATTGTCTTTTATCCACCATTCAGATTTCCATTTGGAGCTCAAAGTAAGCCGATTGATGGGCACAACATTTTCGCCTTTAAAATGCTCAACAATAACCCTTTACTCCGGAAAATCCTCTTTTCCATACGAAAGGATATTCTATTATGAATGTATCCCCCGCATTAACTTTCTAAGAATTTTTCCGGGTTTTCAAGTCAGATATTGTGGGAAAATGTAAAAATGGGTTTTGGAGAAACTCCATAAGTCGAACTTTTTCAAAAATTCGGGGTTTTGCTGATTTATCCACAAACACCAAAGTCCCCCTCCAACATCCCATCACTTCCTCAACCTCCCCTCTCACATTCCCACACCACTTTCAGCCTTCGTAGTGGGAGGAGGGTAATGGGAGGGGCCTATTGAAAGGAGGGTAGTAAAAGGAAAGTAGTAAAAGGGGGGTAGAAAAAGTTCGTAGTGGAAGGAGGGCATTGGGAGGAGGGTAGTGCGAGGAGGGTAGTGAGAGGAGCCTAGTGAAAGGAGGGTAGTAAAAGCGAAGTAGTAAAAGGAGGGTAGAAAAAGTTCGTAGTGGAAGGAGGGTAGTGTGCTTATTTGTATGCTTAAGTACGAAAGCAGTTCATTTCGAAATCGTTTCTAACCTAACTACAGAAAATTTTCTCGCCGCGTTGGACCGATTTATCGCACGACGTGGTTTACCCGAAGTTATTTTGTCCGACAACGGAAGCAATTTCGTTGGAGCCAGTCGAGAATTAAAGGAATTAAATCAATGGATGACACAAAAGTCGACATCTACCCATATCGAGTCCGTCCTAAATCAGCGAGGCATCCGATGGGAATTTAATCCGCCCCTAGCACCTCATTTTGGAGGTGTTTGGGAGGCCGGAGTCAAATCCTTTAAGTTCCATTTGAAACGAGTGGTCGGAACCAACGTTCTCACATTTGAAGAGTTTTCGACTCTTGCAACTAGGATTGAGGCAGTTTTGAATTCTCGCCCTCTGTACGAAATCTCATCCGACGATCCTGAAAACTACGAGGTACTTACACCAGGCCACTTCCTAATAGGCAGACCTATGGTGGCTCTCCCCGAATACGAAGTCAGCGAAGTACCGGAACATCGCCTGAAAAGATGGATGCGACTAAAGAAATACGTCCAAGACATTTGGAAGAAATGGCGCTTCGACTATCTTCAGTCACTTCAAAAGAGGACGAAGTGGGCCACCGAAAGGGAAAATCTGAAGACAGACTCTCTGGTTCTAATCATCGATCCCACTTCACCGCCATTGAGCTGGCCAGTGGGAAGAGTGATAGAAGTTCTTCCGGGAGCCGACGGAAAAGTCCGAGTGGCACGGGTCCGCACAGCCAATGGTGAATACCTTCGCCCTATTACGAAGCTTGCCCCGATGATTCCCAATGAAACCGAATAAATTGCGGTTTGGTGGGCGGTATGTTGAGGCCAAGTAAAAAATTAAAATTTAAAAGAAAAAAAAATACATATTTCATTAATCCGGCTCAATAATAACAATCATCCTTTATCTTTGTCACCAACCTTATCATGTTCGACCTCTGTCATTACCCCTTTCCCCCCGCCATCAATAAGGCATTAGGAAAAATAGTTTTTAATAAATTCCTCAGTCTAAGGCCGTCCATGGACACAAACGATACAAAATCTGGGATTCAAGTTCGAAAATTCTTCATCGTCGCAGGTCGTCGATTAATTCGAAAAAGGACGCATCTTTGCTTAAGATGTCATCGATAGGCCAGGGGGCCAGGGGCTTTTGAGGACGTACCTGGCGATCGCCAGGTACGTTAGTAAAAGCGAAGTAGTAAAAGGAGGGTAGAAAAAGTTCGTAGTGGAAGGAGGGCATTGGGAGGAGGGTAGTGCGAGGAGGGTAGTGGGAGGAGCCTAGTGAAAGGAGGGTAGTAAAAGGAAAGTAGTAAAAGGAGGGTAGAAAAAGTTCTTAGTGGAAGGCGGGTATTGGGAGGAGGGTAGTAAAAGGAGGGTAGTAAAAGCAAAGTAGTAAAAGAAGGGTAGTAAAAGGGGGGTAGAAAAAAGAAAAAAAATCCGACCACTCCTGCCAGCTCAAAATCTCACTTTTTTTATTGAGTTTTTAATATCCTATAAAAAAAAATCCATGTTCTCATAAATCTGTTTTCAAAAATCGTACCACGCCTCTCCAGGGGGAAACTTCTCCATTATAAATCTTTAAAAAAACGGATTGGGCGAACAAAGTGATTTATAAAGGGTGGAAAAATGTAGGGTCCGAAATGGAAAATCAGAATTCCCTGGAAAATTATTGGATTTGATAATTTGATAGAGAAAAAAAAATTGAATAATACGCCGGATTTTGGTTATCACACGTCCTCAATTTATAAGGATAAACCTCATGCACGCTTTCAATCCAGGAGACGTGTTTGTACGCTCATTGATCCATGTATTTTAAATAATAATTATTTTCGAAAATTGATTTCGAATGAAAATGGTTGAAAATTGGCTTTCAAAACACCCTCCTTGTTAACATAAACGTGGATTTTTTTTTTCTCCTCCAGTCTCGTCATTGAATTGGGAAAGAATGGGCCCGGGTTGGATAGGGGCGAATTTCGGCGTCGGGTCGGATTGGAGGGTAGGTGTCGAAACATGAATAAATAATACATACAAGAATAGATAAAAGGCGAGCCTTCAGCCCCCGCCTTTTCATACTCTCCGCTGCCATTCCGAACGCCCAAACATCGCTTTGTCATGGTAATGCACATTGATGGAGTGGAGAGAAAGAGAGAATAAACCTTTTTTTCACTTCCAAAAATATTTTTCACCAATCAGAACAATTTTAAAACAGGATTTTTTTGCTGATTTCCAAACGGAAAGAAGCTATTGCGTTTCGATGTAGGCTTCGTTCTTAGAGATCTATAAATTCGTGATCAGGGCGATCTAAGGATCACAAAACTATAGCTAATGAAGTGAGTAAAAAGTGAATTGAGCGATTACCAACAAAATTGAATAAAGGGTCGAAAATAGGCACGGGAAGGTCTCGTAAGATAAGAAACATTTTACGTGAAAACTGTTTGATTCAAACCCCCTATTCCGCATCGGCCTCAAGAGCATCTTTCTTTTGGAAATCAGCAACTTTACGAGTCACTTTCTCATTTTTTATTCATTTAAAAGAAGAGGGGTTTTATCTAACCTTGGATACAAAGTGGCTTTTCGTTATAGACAACTCAATTACCCGTTTACGTCGTTAAAAAGTTGAATTCCCTTCCGAAGGTACTTTTCGGTCGAGAAACCCTAGAAAAGTTTCGACTATTATTCCCTTCGGAACGTATATTGCCCAGGTAACTTTTGTAGAAAACTCATATTAAACATACGACAACGTATCGAATCTTGAAACTTTTCCTCTTTCTATTGTATTTTATATAATGCAGCGTTTTATTATTTTATGGCCACGATAACAGAAGATTCGCAGACCCAAAAGCGCAATAAGGTAAAGAAAAAAATCGCTTCTATTTAATCACGCGATAAGAGCCATATTTCAACCTCAAAAGTATAAAGAAAAAATGAAAAAATGTTATTTTACCCCAAAAAATTTCGTTCTGAAAAAAAAAATTGAAAATGAGGTATGGAGGAGGTCTGCAGATTTCTCCACAAACACCAATATCCTACCTTCGACTTCCTCCGACCGCCCCTCACCACCCCAACCTTCCACCACCTCCCCCACTCCTCAAACCCTTCATTATGTGGGTCGATTTGGGGTGCTCTGAGTTCCTCGAGTATTTTCCTGAACTTAAATTAAATTTTCACGATGTTTTGAAAAGTCGAGTTTTTTCCAAAGTAAAAGCTCTGAACTTCGAAGAAGGCGTAATTTAATGAAGAAAAGTAACGTTACTCGCAATAAGTCCTCCTTTTATATCTTTTAACCTTTAAATGACCTATTCAACCTCTATAAAAATGCCTCAAAAGAATCTTGTAATGACCACTTGCATCGAAAATATCGTTAAGGTAATTCCAGGATTTCTCCGTTCACGTTTCTTGCGGTTTGTCTCTAAAATCATTTTATTACTCATTGAAAGGCATATTACGACTTCAATAACAATACCAAGAATAAGGTTAGGATATTGTAACCTGATACTATCTGAAACCTTTCAATATCTACCAACACTGAAAACATGAAAGAACAAAAAATTGATTTTGGGTTCCTCTTCCTGCTCAAACCTTTTTACCAACGTTGTCGATGACTGATAGTTGAAATTTTTTTCCTCCTGCAATGCAGGTAATTTATAAACAAATCGAAAATCGAAACATTTCCGACCTGCATATCCGAGAATGGGCTCGATAATACCCAATGAGGTTAATGATCATTATTTATTACCCGCTCCGGACCAACTACATGAGTTAATACCGATGTTAATTTTAAAAGGGTTTCCACGTGCAAACAGGTTGTGTATAAATCACTCGACCCTCCTAATTTTACATTATTAAAATATCTTTAAATTAATAAGAATCATAGGCAAGAATCTAAGGTTGAAAGAAAAAAAATTTGAATTGCTAAAAGAGATCATTATGCGACAAGAAATTAAGTATTCTGGTGTAATCTTGTATCGTAATTTTTAAACTGTTTTATCTTCAAAATCGAAACCATTAGATGTCATTACCAAGTTTTCAATGTTCCTCCTGCCCTGGACCTCCGAATACCCAAAACAGGCAAAGTTATGTCTATTTCATTGCTGTTTCATGCCAGAGGCGTCGCCAGAGGGGCCCACAAAGAAGTGGGGGGGGGGAGAAGAAGGAAAGAGGAAAAAATAGGCTCCGACTGAGGAGGGCCCCCAAAAATTTTTCTCCTCAAATCTTACCTTTGGCATCCTGATTCCAGCTATTTTCAATAGTAGTGTTTTATTTCCACGGGAGTATAAAAAATCTTAAAAATCAAGCTAAAAAAAGGCTCTATTCGTCATAGAAAATAATATCTAGTTAAATGGGCCCCTAGTGCCCAAAAGTCATCAAAAATCAAGCTAAAGAGGGCTCTGTTTGTCATTAAAAATAATATCCAGTTAAATGGGCCCCTAGTGCCCAAAAGTCATCAAAAATCAAGCTAAAAAGGGCTCTGTTTGTCATTAAAAATAATATCCAGTTAAATGGGCCCCTAGTGCCCAAAAGTCATCAAAAATCAAGCTAAAGAGGGCTCTGTTTGTCATTAAAAATAATATCCAGTTAAATGGGCCCCTAGTGCCCAAAAGTCATAAAAAATCAAGCTAAAAAGGGCTCTGTTTGTCATTAAAAATAATTTCCAGTTAAATGGGCCCCTAGTGCCCAAAAGTCATCAAAAATCAAGCTAAAAAAGGGCTCTATTTGTCGTGAAAATTTTATCTAGTTAAATAAAGAAAGTCAAAGTTAAAATTTAAATGGGCCCCTAGTGTCCAAAATATCCAAAGATCAATGTTAGGGATGGTTAGGGCCTTATTTGTCGTAAAAAATAATACATATCTAGTTAAACGGGCCCCTAGTAAACAAAAAGAATCAAAAAACGAGCTAAAAAGGGCCCTGTTAACTTCGTAAAGGAACAAAATCTGTTTTTATTTTATTTTTTTTTAATGGGGGCCCCGCGAAGAGAATTGCAACCAGGGCCCCCAGTGACCTAGCGACACCACTGATTTCACCAAACCAGTGGAGAATCATTCGTTTTGAGTGGCCAAGGGGGAAAAAGGTTTAAAAATCGATCTACTCATCAAATTGGAAAATTTCGCTTTGTTTGCATAAAATAGAATAAAGCCCTTGACTTATTCAATTATCGAAGTAAGTCCATTTCGGACGGTTGAGGCCCCGATTGGACGTTGAGGGGGTGGTGCTTTCTGGGCGATAGGACCCTTTTAAAGGGATGGATATTGCTGAGTAAACGTTGTGTAATGCCCCAGCTCGGATCACGTCATGTGGAACGATTTACAAACACTAATCCCAAGGTAGCATGATTTGCAATAAAAAAAGGGTCGAACTTAATATTTGATTATTACACAAATAAAATTCTATTTGAAGTAGATACGTACACAATTGGCTCGACATGAGGTTTATTTTAAAGCACCTTTTTAATTAAACTCTCCATAAAAAAATTACTATGTATGCTCAAAGCCCAAGTTTTAAAAAAGATGAAAAATAACATAATATGGAAATATTATGTAAAGAGGAAATATACGAGTAAAATGAAAGTAAAAGCCTTTTTTGTAACTTCCATCGTTTTTTGCTCGAAAATATCATTTTAATGATAAAAAGTCTTTTTTGAAATTTTTTTGCTTTGCGGTCAAATCCGGAATAAATTAATTTCAAAAAGGTTTCCACAAGATGAGGGGATTTTATGTAATCCGCTCCTTTCGTCTCTTTCACTATTTAATTGCTGTTCCTCATTAATGACCCCGGAAAATGTGAGAGTTTTCGAGGCGCGAGGGTTTTTCCCTCACTCGACTTTTCTACCTTCTCGTATTCGAATATCTCGAGCATGGGCGGGTTTTTCGCTGATTATATGGAAACGTTTCTGGTATCCTTGAGGTAACTTAAAAAGAGTTTAATCAACGAAAAAGTACTTGTCTGGAGCTTTCTTTCATTTTCTTTTCCTGTCAAACAAGGTCGAAAACTGTCTGAAAAGAGTCTTTCCTTGTCAAAAATGGTCAAAATCTGGCTGAAAGGGGTCTTTTATGGTCGAAAAGGGTCGAAATCCTGCTGGAAAGGGTCTATTCATATAAAAAAAAGGTTCACAATTATGCTAAAAGGGTCTCTTCTTGCCAAAAAGGGTCAAAATCTGCGTGAAAGTGACTTTCCTTGTCAAAATGGGCCAAAGTTTAGCTGGAAAGGTTCTTTTCTTATTAAAAAAGGTTCCAAATCAAGCCGAAAAAGGGTATTTCGTGTCAAACAGGGTCGAAATCTGGCTGAAAAGGGTCTTTTCTTGTCATAAAGAGTCAAAATCTGTCGGAGAAGTTTCTTTCCTCGTCAAAAATGGTCAAAATCTGTCTGAAAAGGGTCTTTTCTTACCTATCAAAAAGAATCAAAATCTGTCTGAAAAGTGTCTTTCCTTTTCAAAAATTTTCAAAATCTCCCTGAAAAGGGTCTTTCCTCTTCAATAATAGTCGAAATCCGAATGAAATGGGTTTTTTCTTTTTAAAAAGGGTCAAAATCTTTGTCTGATAAGTGTCTTTCCATGTAAAAAATGGTTAAAATCTGGCTGAAAAGGGTCTTTTTCTGTCAAACATTGTCAAAATCTGTCGGAAAAGAGTCTTTCCTTGTCAAAAATGGTCAAAATCTGGCTGAAAGGGGTCTTTCCTCTTCAAAAATGGTCAAAATCTGACTGAAATGGGTCTTTTCTTTTATTTTAAAAAAAGGGTCAAAATTTCTGTCTGAAGTAGACCCTTTTTAAAAATGGACAAAATCTGGCTGAAAGGGGTCTTTCCTCTTCAAAAATGGTCAAAATCTGACTGAAATGGGTCTTTTCTTTTATTTTAAAAAAAGGGTCAAAATTTCTGTCTGAAGTAGACCCTTTTTAAAAATGGTCAAAATCTGGCTGAAAGGGGTCTTTCCTCTTCAAAAATGGTCAAAATCTGACTGAAATGGGTCTTTCTTTTATTTTAAAAAAAGGGTCAAAATTTCTGTCTGAAGTAGACCCTTTTTAAAAATGGTCAAAATCTGGCTGAAAGGGGTCTTTCCTCTTCAAAAATGGTCAAAATCTGACTGAAATGGGTCTTTTCTTTTTTTTAAAAAAGGGTCAAAATTTCTGTCTGAAGTAGACCCTTTTTAAAAATGGTCAAAATCTGGCTGAGAGGGGTCTTTCCTCTTCAAAAATGGTCAAAATCTGACTGAAATGGGTCTTTTCTTTTTTTAAAAAAGGGTCAAAATTTCTGTCTGAAGTAGAACCTTTTTAAAAATGGTCAAAATATGGTCAAAATCTGACTGAAATGGGTCTTTTCTTTTTTTTTAAAAAGGGCCAAAACTTCTGTCTGAAGTAGACCCTTTTTAAAAATGGTCAAAATCTGGCTGAAAGGGGTCTTTCCTCTTCAAAAAAAATGAGTCCCGCGGCAGCAGGACTAAAGAGGTAGATTTCTTTCAGATGGTTAGATCTAGAACTTTCATATAATTCTGAAGAAGAAAAAAATCATCTGTTTCCCGGTAAAAATTCAAAAATTTTCTTTTTTACCTCAATCAACTCTATTGCGCCCAGCTGATCCAAACAAACTTTAAATCTTTCTAGGCCATCCCCATAACATCACTTTTAGTTTTGAAATCGATGTGGATGAACGGTTTAGGAGATACCCAGTTTAGCCCTAAGTAAGTACCAAAACGCTGGTCCGATTTCAGCCGTTAACGAACTCATAAATTCTATTAGTTTAAAAGCCCTAAATACCGAATTTCATGGTCGTCAAGTAAAAATTACTCAAGTTATCGTGCGAATATATATATAAATACATTTATATATAATATTACATATATTATATATAAACTTTTGAGATGAGGGTGCGTTTTGGGGTCCAGTGTTGAAAAAAATCCATCACAAAATTTTTGATTCTGTAGACTACTGCCCCCATTGCAATAGGTGTTCTGAAAGAAATCTACCTAAAATGGTCAAAATCTGACTGAAATGGGTCTTTTCTTTTTTTTAAAAAGGGTCAAAACTTCTGTCTGAAGTAGACCCTTTTTAATAATGGTCAAAATCTGGCTGAAAGGGGTCTTTCCTCTTCAAAAATGGTCAAAATCTGACTGAAATGGGTCTTTTCTTTTTTTTAAAAAGTTCAAAATTTCTGTCTGAAGTAGACCTTTTTTAAAAATGGTCAAAATCTTGCTGAAAATTGTCTTTTCCTGTCAAACAGGGTCAAAATCTGGCTGAAAAGGGTCTTTTCTTGTCCAATATAGTTTAAAATATGGCTTTATTATCTCTTTTTGATGCTTTTCGTCCAAGAAACGCGTAAAATCACGCATAATACCTACCATGCGGTAACCCTACCTACTCCCCAATACTCTAAACATCGACTTATCACGTGGTAATTGAAGATCGTGAATACCCCTGTTATGTGAACAATATCCATACTCCAAAATTCTGAGGGCCCTTAGGACCCTTCCATGACCCCTTTCTAAAATCAAGTTTTTGATGCTAATGCAATAGCTTTGAGAAAGTCATAGTTTTCGTGCTAAACGAATGCATTTTCCTCTGCTTCGTCATTTTTTATCACGATAGATGAAATCGTGAGTCAAGTATGATGTGGAAAAATACCATTTTTACTGCCAATTAGACGTCAACATTTAAAAATTAATCGTAAAAAGATTTTAATTTCGAAATGGGCTTTTAGTCATCGATTTATCAAAGGGTTTTTTTCTTCAAGGCCCCCATAGGCATCAATCCTCAGTTTTTCCGACTTTTTGCGAACAAAAGTATTTCATCAATCCGAGTTGTAGAAGTCCGAAAGAAAAGAGAGAAAACAAAAAAATACTTGACTAACGGACAAGTGTGCAAACATGGACGTTCCGTTACTCTGGGAGTCTCCACAGCTGTTGAGTCGTAGGTTGAACTCTCCGGAGGCTTTTAAAAGTAGGAGGTTGTCAGGAGGAGCGCGAGGCCGACCGGAAAGCCGGATAGAAACCAAGTGGGGGACGAGACATTCTTTCACTGCGATAAAAAAAGAAGAAATAAAGATATTTATGCGAAATTGCAATCTTGGAAAATGAGAATTTAATTTTCCGGTTTCATGTTCGAAAAGGGAGAACTTCATCATTCTGCCTTCAACGATTAGCGTTAAAACAGACCTTTCCTTTTCATCCCCATCAATTTGCTTATCCAAGCTCATCCTTCAATCTTCAACTTTTAAACGATGTTAGGAACTATTTAAACAAAACGTTTTGTACTTTAATTGAAATACGAATTAGCAATTTATTACCTCAGCTTCGCTTCGAATTGTCTGTACTGTGATGGAATTTTTTAACTTCATTTTGTGCAAGAAAATGGTACGTTTGGGTCTGTAAGGATCTTGATGTTGGATTTCTCTCAAATCCTCTAACCTCCCCAACTTCCCATTCACCTCCCCTAAATACGCCCACCAACCCCAAATACCCTCTACCTTCCACCACCTCACCCTAACCTCCTCACCTCCCTTACCTTCACCAAACAACCTCACCCCATTTGCTGTACATTGTGTCCGACATCGATCAACATAATTTCGATCTCCCTTGACCCTTTTTTAAAATTGCAGGTTCGAGGGTAATCAAATAAACGAAAGTAAGCTTAATTTGAATTTCATCTTATCGTTTTTGACAAGATTATAGCCTTTTTATGGACATTTAGGCTTGGTTTTGAGCGTTTCAGAAGGTGGAAAATCCAGGCTTCCAATTTTTACTGAACGATTTTTAAAAGTAAGAAGATAAAGCAATTTCGGAGGGGAGCCCCGCATGTGTTTTTTTCGAAAGCCCCGAGGCGTAGGCGGTGATATTAGTTCGCTACCTTTGGAATCTGCGAGCTAAATTGGTTCGAGCGGAAATTCCTTGATAAAATTTGCACTTTAATCACGAATCCGTTTTTCCCCTCGTTTGAATTTATTAAAATTTGTTAAATAAATGAAAAAACCTATCGAGAACCTTAGACTATGAGAAAAGATTCATATCGGTGTAATTTTAAACCTTTCTTTTTTATTCAAGTGAGGGACAGAATAATAAAAAGAAGCCATCCACGAGCTCATTCACAGATTAAAATCTAAGATTACATCAATTTTTGGGAAGTAAAATTAACACTTTCGATTTAAAGTTTCACCTGTGGGATAAATTATAATTAAAGAGATTAATGGATTCGGAAGGAGCCATTGATGTTAATTGCTTGAGATAAACGAAGAAAAAGGTTCACCCTTTTTTCGACGAGAAAACCTTTTCCATTAATGATTATTGTGTTATAGGGGATGCTTTTAGAGGATAGTGACCTCTTAAGTCCCTTCCCGGGGGATAAACCGGCATGAATAATCGGCTTCCCTAAGCAGCTCTCAACAAGCCTGAAAACTAGCCGAAAAGTCAAATCCTTTAAAATGTTACAACCTCCGCTCCATTGGACTGCTCAAAATTTGCTTAAAGCCTTGCAATTTCATTTAAAATGCAAACAAATGAGGTCAGAGCAGTGGATTAACTAATTTGAAATTGAAATTCTCTGCTTGCAGCTAGGTTGCCACAGGGAAAGCATGAAAACTAAATTTTTGTAGAAAATGTTATCGAAAAAGCCCATGCCTTATTAATTCCTCGACCCTCCCCTCCCATAATAGACTCTCCTCTCAACATCCCAATATCGCCCGACCTTCCAAGTTCCACCACTTTCTATCACCTCCCCCCCACTTCCCCATCAGATCTCCCCTCCCCTCAACCATCGCAATCTTATCCTTCTACCACTTTCCATCACCTCCCACAAACTTCCTTCATATCCCCCCACTCACAAATCACCTCCCCTCCCCTCAACTTTCCCCTCCACTTCATCCAACCTGTCACCTCCCTTACCATCTTTACATCCCCAACTCTCTCATCACTTCCCCTCAGCTTTCCCCTTCACCTCATCCAACGGTTAGAGGTTAGAGGATTTTAGAGATGTGGGGGAGGTTAGACAATTGGAGAGATGTGGGGGGAGGTTAGAAGATATGAGAAATGTGGGGGGAGGTTAGGTGATTTGAGAGATGTGGGGGGAGGTTAGAGGATATGAAAGATGTGGGGGGAGGTTAGAGGATATGAAAGATGTGGGGGAGGTTAGGGGATATGAGAGATGTGGGGGGAGGTTAGAGGACATCAGATCTTTTTATGTTTTATTTTTCTATAATCTATGCTGTTTTTTTGCTTCTTCTGTAATATTGCTACCTATGAGGCCTCCTTTACTAGAAACTTTGATTCATTTTCGTTTTAAAATTGCCTTTTAGCGAAATCAATTCGTAGTTATGAGGTTATTTAAGTACCCTCTAATTATATACGTTTAAGGGTCAAGGAAGGAACGAAAAGGTCATGGATTCAGGTCTGTCACGATCTTCCATCATGTGAAGACGTTTCTCGAGTCTGAAAAGTGTCCTTACTCTTTCAACGAATCACGTCCTTGGATATTATTTTCACTCAAAATAATAAAGTTTTTAAATTTTTATATTTTTGTGACGTTTATAACGTATTCTCTGTTTCTGGAGACGTATCTATTATTTCTTTTTGGGAGGGGATTCGTGTCTCGCCCATGAATATTTACCAGACGGCACTAGAGGAAGATGCGTTTCCCTTTTTACTCTCTCCGTCTCTCCTCATATTGAAATTTCCAATATTGGACAAGTGCCGTAAATCATCTTCCTCTCACGTTTTTCCTCCCTTTCGAACACCCTTCGAAATCCTAAAACCACCCCGAAGCCTTTCAGACCGTTACGTCTCCTTGTCCAATAAATATGTCACTCTAAACAAAAAATGTCAAAATTAAAAGAGTAATATTTTAAAACTGATTTCACTGATCAATTAAATAGCCCTCTGACGCAAATATTGATTCTTTTATTAAATCTTTATATGTTGAGTTTGGGCTTTCCCAGAAAAATTTTTTTTCGTAAATCCTTTGGCCATCTGATGTTATTTTTCTCCGCATTCCCAACTCCCAGATTCCAGCGATTAGGCTTACAGAAAGAGGATCATGGATTATTTTTATTTTTTAAGCGAGTGACTTTTAAACGGGAAAAAAAATTCAACAAAATACCGTCGATAAAGCCCAGGAAATCGCGTGTCCATTAACTTAGCACTTGTTTTGGGTGTCAACAAGTGGCTATCTGAGTTGTTCGAAAATCGGAAAGAATCGATTTCTATCGTAAGCGTCCTAATTAATCTCTAGGGACTCTAAGCGAAAGAAAAAGTTATTTTCTCGATTTTTGGTAAAAATCTTTCTACGCCATGGACTTATTTTTTATCCCCCTTGAAAACTCACTTTTGATATTTTTTTTGTATTTTAATTATTAATATTTTTGAAAAATTGCTTTCACTCCCCCTCACTTGCCGGGTCGATAACGCTTATGCGATAAAAAAAAAAGACTCCGAATTATTATTTTTTTGATGTTATGGCATCTCCTGAATATTGTATGTGAGTTCCCGTATCAACAATTTTTAGTAAACTCGACACGTATTCCTCATCTCCCTCTGAACCAGTCCGATTGACCAATCGAAACATTTTTATGTCAATCAAAAAATTTTTAAATTTTTAACGTAAATCTTCTTGTTTCAGGTACGTTGTGGATCCAACGATTGCGTGAGTTTTTCTTCGTTCTTTGTCGATTATTTCGATGTAAACATACTTGTATCAACAACACACGTAATAGCGAAATTCGATTTCAATTTTCCCTTCTTCCTATCTCGTGGTTTGGAATTACCTTTTCGCAATTTTCGGGGTCTCATTTATCATTGGGGTCTGCTGCACTTCCGACTTCCAAATATTGAGTGGGAGAAAAAACGATTGGTTGGGAGTATCAATTTTCGTTTTTTGTTGTTTTATGGAGATGTAATGCGTGATTATGTCCCAAATAGGGTCTTATTCGATTAAGGATGAACAAATGAGAAATCCTAGTTCCTTTCTTCTGAATAGCTTAAGGATTTCTTCCCTATTTCCATGGATTTGCTAAGTATAATGTCTTCTTGATAAACAAAGCAGAGCATACCTGCGACCTCGATTGTGCAAGGCAAAGATCTTGAGTTTAGACCCTCTAAAGTAAAGTTTTAGGAAGATTGGAGATAAAGAATGATTTGATATAATTCGAATTTTCTCCCTTCTTTTGTTATTTAAAACTCGAATAAAGAAAAACGGTAACAAGTTCGCCTTTAAATTACTAAATTCGACGTTAGGAGCCGCAAATCATTTTTACCGGACGGAAGTAATTGGCTTCGCAGGTTTTTAATTCATAAATTTTGTAATAGCTCTGGGGGTGGCTCCGCTCCCCGCCAGCCACTACCCGCTAATTGGCCCCTTCTTTTAATATTCTAAAAAGGCCGAATGGATACTTGAACGAAATTAAATTAGAATCTTGCGTACGTAAAATAAAGTTTTTTTCCTCCGTTTGTTTTACGGAGAAAGGGAAAACATCCGAAAAAATAGAGATTAATTAAAAATACATACCTAAAACCGTCATTTTTGGTACTAACTAGCCAAAATAGCCCAAATATGAAAAACAAAACCAACCTATATAACCCCGAGACCAAGGGTCATTTTGACCCTTCTACCTCTCCTAGAATGCTCCTCCTACCATACATGTCAACTTACTCCCATTTTGACTCCTTCGTTTCTCACTAACACTATTTCCTCACTCCCCTTACCACACGATCGAGGATTATTTTGACCCTACCACCTCTTCCTGATTTCTCTCGCTTTCCACATTTCCAAAGACGCTCCCTTGTGGCCACTCAAACACCCTCCCACTACCTCCAAATCGTATTAATCCCTTACTACATAGAATGAGGGTCATTTTGACCTTAAGACCTCTCCATAAGTTCCCTAGCTTCTCACCAACACCCTCTTATATCCAATCAAACACCCTCGCAATACCCACACCTCCATATCGGTTTAATCTCTTACTACATAAAACGGGGGTCATTTTGACCCTTCGACCTCTCCTGCTTCCCAAAAACAACCCAGTACGTCTCAACCCCTCCCACTACTTCCCATATAGGCTTAATGCCATATACCACATAGATTGACTTAGGGTCATTTTGACCCAACGACCTCTTCCTGATTTCTTTCGCTTTCACGCTAACAACACTCTCCTTGATGTCTCTCCCTCTCCTTGAGTCTCCACTACTCATATCTACCGCACAGGGTCATTTTGACCCCGCTACCTCTCCTTGAGCTCTCGCTCATTTCATAAGAAGTAAAAGTGAAATTATCGATTTTTAGCATTATGATAATAAAGACATTTCCAATTATTCTAAAGCTTTCTCTTCGGTGACAAAGGTTACGACTTGTGACACATTTTGGAAACGTGAGAATGACGAAGCGGAACGAGGAAGAAGGCGAACATCCCCGAGAGTTGTTTTACATATAAAATTTTTCGCCGGTATAACATCGAAATTTATTCAAATGGAAAGTTTAAGCCGGCAAACAACGAGGTTATGGAAACTGTTTTAATTTGAATAATCCTCCGAGAGTGTACTCGTGTGTTAACAGACATAGTAACTCATTCTCGTATAGACTTCGGTCTGCTCGTGGGGTGAGAATTCTCCGCGGTTTTCCGCCAAACTTGAGGATTTAATCGCCGCCAACCACCAAGATTCACCCCAACGCCCAAATTCGTACTATTTAAATTTGATAAATGTTAAGGGGAACATAATTAACTTCTTGAACGTTCAAACTCCTTCCCCCTACGGGATAAAGATCTTTTAAATTACGCTAAATTATCGCAGTTTCATGGAACTTTTTAATTAGAAAACCCTTTTTTGTCGCATTTAAAGCGGAAAAATGGCCGACAAATAAATCAAAAGCTCAACTCATCATGTAAACAGTTAACAACTCGTATTTACACTGATCGGGACCGTTTTACGCCAACTTTTATTGCGAGGAAAACCTTTATGATCGCTATAAATTAGAGCGTTATGTGGACCTATCGGACACTCATTTTTAGCACCTATTAAGTCAAAAAGCACATATCGGGAAGTTATGGTCGCTGATAGTGGAGGAAAAACGCCAATTTAAGCATGTAAATTTCATACAGGTATGCCAAAAATCTTGAGAAAAAATCTTATCTCCCTATGACCTATGCAAGCTTGAATTAATAGACCGTCTTAAATCTTAAGCGCCTACCTCATTTTAACCTAATGACATGTCGGGTCAAAATTAATCGCCTACACTTTCCACCCCAACCATTTCAACCCTCTCGAAACTTGACAATTCAAACATAAATCTCTCATATAAAAGCGGTTAAAAATAAACCAATTCGTATATAGAACGTAAGAGGTCATCTCATATCGACCTAAGTCTCTTTTGAATGAATAAGGGGGTGGAGGCAAAAAAAATTCAGGATATACCTACCCGATCTTTACTTCCTTATTTATTCAACGATATCTCGATTTCCCGGAATTTTTTTTATATAAAAAAAAAACTTCAATAAACAAAAATGTTTTCATGTCCTTAACTTCCTTAATTTATTTCCGAAAGCATTACGTAGGAACTGATACTTTAAAGAACTGTTATTTCAATTTTTTCTTTTGGAAATTAGCCTAATAAGTTTTAGTTACATGTATAGGCCATGTTGAACGTAATTAAGCGTGCGTGATGTTATAAAACCCTCCCTTTTATATATACAACCTTAATTACACATAATAAGTTAACGAGAATAGGTACCGTGTGAAAGAAATTAAAAAAAGAAGAAGAAGAGCTATCGACAGGGAATCTTCCCTTTCAAGTGGGCTCCCATGCTCTCACTTTTCTCGAATTAAAAGACTTGAAAAATTATAACGCGCCCTTACGTAATATTGCGGATCTTAATTTCCCGAAGACTCCTTGACCCTGTCATCTTTCACTCGTGAAAGGGGAATCGATCATGCTACCTTTCCGCTACTTTCATTTTAGCCATTGAGCAATATTCCCTTGACGTTATTTAAAAATTCATGAGAAATGACGTTTATTCACCATTAGTATCCGGATTATAAATTTAGACTCTTTTTTAAATACGATTTACATAACAAAATTAAATGCAAACATAGTTGAAACCTGTATTATTTCTTTTAATTGGATTCCGGATAACCTGATTCCTATGTCTTTTGAATTAATAATTCTCAGGTATTCAAAAATATGGAAATCGATGCTCATAAGTCATTTCTGAAATTAGACTATATCCTCAGCAAAAACATTGCGTGATTTGGAAGATTTTTTTCGCTTTTATCTACAAACTGATGAATTCTTAATTATGATTTATGATTTTTGTCATTTTGTTCGTTTCAGGAATGCTCAAAATGGTTTATTTTAAGTGGATAATTTTTTTCTTCTCGGAAGACGGGCTCTTAAAGAAGAAAGAGTGCTCAAATAGGTTTTTTCATCATATTAACTTTCTCAATAAGAAATTTTATTGTATTATGCTCTTTTTATAACCATACACAGGGCCTTAGGAGGTTGGGGCTATTCTGGAGCAAATGAACCTTCCTTACAACCGCCGATGGACCAAGGAGTTCCTTGGAGTCTCCTATAGACAATATGGGTCTGTCTGGTAGGTCAGGGGTGTCTGTTTCTTGTAATTTTAGCATGATTTGAGATATTTCGTTGATTTTCGATATCTGAGGTGCTGAAAAACCGGAAGATTTTCTATCATAGATGGTGTATTGTGTTCTTTAGCACCTAGCGAAGAATAATAGGGGGTAGATAGGACGAGTTTTATTGGGTTTTAAATTTTAATGGCGGCACTAACATGCAACTTGATCCGGGTGGTCGTATTAATGAAAGGAACTGGAGAAAGCATTTTCTTGACTTGGAAGACCTATAAAACATAATTTATTTAAAATAATGGATGATTTATACACCTCTTTGTTTTATAAAAAACGAAACTTTTTATTATATCCGAAGCTGCGGGAAGGAAGAAATTGTTTATGGAATAAATTATAGAGTATTAAAAAAGGAGCGTTTATACCGAGGTTCTGAGGGATGGTTGAGTCCTTCGGGAATACGTTGAAGAGGCTGAAAGGGAATACATAAGTAAAGGATAGGAGGGGAGTTTTTGTGAAAAGAAAAAAAGAGGATTGTTTGATTTTTTATCTCCTTTTCTCCCTTCTGAGAATCGCAATTTATCGTTTTTAATAATTTTTATCTTATATGCAGGATTTGGTGGCGCCACTGTTGACGCATGAAGGAAATTAGTATTAGTGGGTTTAGTTGACCTACGTTCCGATAGGCGCGTTAGGGTTTGATTTCAATGACCTTGAGTATCCACCAATAGCTGTTCCTTCCTCTAACCTCGGTGTATCGATCAAAATGTAATAATTCCTTTTGTTTTTTTGAAGAGCAATTATTTAGGTGGTGTTGGGGGATTTTTAACTCGGTTTGTTTTCACGGAGGTCTTATCGTTGAAAGGTAAGGGGGTGAGGGGGCGGGTTCTCCTTTTGTTTCATTTACCGTGAAACAAAAGGGTTTTGGGCTTTTGAATGGGGGATGTGCAGTCACCGCGGAAATACCCTATGAATTATTAATGAAGATTACAACAGGGATTCGCTCTCGAAAACCCGCTCCCCGTCCTCCTACGAGCCCCGGGCCCCCCCAACCCGTAGGCGCGAAAACCGCTAAAAACAACCCCCGGTGACTGACGCGGTTGCCTCCCCTTCTACCCGATTCGGAATAAACGAGTTCGAAATCGACATATTTGCATCGACGAATTTACATAAAGGATCGAATTGATGCCTACCATAAATTTCTAATTTGTGTCATCACGTTTCAAATGATACTTTTTTGAACGGAAAATGCTTTTGTCGGAAAATTATGTCCCATCAAAGAACATGAATCGTCGATCAATTTTGCCCTCAGTACTCCCTCCCTCCAAAAGGTCATCTCTGTTGCATTACCCTAGAACCTGCAATTTTTTTAAGAGGTTGAGGATAGGCACTAAGAGGCCCTTGGTCTTCACCAAATTGGCACCACCAGTGGTGGGGAAATGTCTAGTATTTGGTGTTTGTGGAGATGTCTGCAGAGCCCAAATTTTGCAGAAAGTTCGATTTATGACGTTCCTTCTCCCATTTAACTTTCTTCAGCGAATCCAGAAGTTTCCTGGTCATTCTGTACCTCCTTATATAAGGAATCATCATCTTCAGCTGTCCATCTCCAGCCTCCGTTATGAGAACTCCGTAATAGAAACTTCCACTTTCCAGTCTCACAACATTGAGCATTCTGCAGTCAGCAAGCAGCAACGCCATCATCCTCCTACACTCTACAGCCAATTCGTCAGCTTCATCATCTTCTCCAGCATTCCTGGAGCTTGTGGAGAGGACTGAAGAGCCCCGAATTTTAGAGAAAGTTCGACTTATGACACGTTCCTCCACCATACCATTTAACTTTCGTCGTTTCCTGGTCATTCTGCAGCATTGTATAAGGAATCATCATCTGCATTCTGCAGTCAGCAAGCAGCAACGCCATCATCTTCCTACACTCTACAGCCAGTTCATCAGCTTCATCTTCTCCAGTTGAGTTATCCTGGTGTTTGTGGAGAGGTCTGTAGAGCCCCGAATTTCCAAGAAAGTTCGACTTATTGCGTTCCCCCATACCATTTTTCTTCAGCGAAAGTTAAAATGTCTCAGAAAATCAAGGAATTTCAAAATAACACTGTACGTTTTATGCCTTTTGAATGAGATGAAACTACACCAACTGAAAGTCATTTGGTCACGATTCTCTAAGGACATTCCTATTAATTCTATATTCCACCACCTGGCGTTTGAAAAGAATCTTCAACGTGAGAAAGAAAATCAGTTTCGATCAGAGAAAACTGTGTAGGATCGATGTAAATCCTATTAGGCGTGAAATATTTGGTAGCCTTTAAACCGTATTGAAAATAAAAGGGTATAGAAACTCAAGCCTATAATGCTTTCTGACTATCTCACCGGATCATCTCTTCTCGAGAGTCCTTTTGATGTAAATTGATTCGCCGTGAAGAAGTTGAACGACGGAGGGGAAGGATAAAAACTTTTTAAGGAATAACTTGGAAACCCATGGAAATGAAGTAGGGAAAGAGGAAAATATTTCCTAAACGATGTGTACCTAATCGAGCAGTCTATTGACTCAATCACATTTGACTCGATTCCCCCTTTTTTCCACGTTTTCCATCCAAATCGAATCGTTCCGCAAACAAAGATGCTTTGACTTGACAAAATTGCGAGGCAATTAATTATAGTCGAAAACCTTCCGCCCCGAAATACATAAACTGAAGGAACATGCTAAATGAGATGAGACAAAGGTTTCTAAGTAATTACATCTCATTATGTCAACGGACTTAACAAAAGGTTAATGAGACAAAGAGAAGGTTTCCAAGACTTGGCTCTTTTCAAACTCCACTTATAACATATTTTATCCATAACAGTTTTCCCAAAAATTTAATCATGAAAAGGTTTTATTTCAGTTTAAATCAATTGCACCCGAACCGTCTCTTACTTTTATTGTTTTCTATCCCCAGGGACCTTTACTATCTCGGTTAGAATAGGAGCCCGAAACTCTAAAAAGAACTTGTTACTTTAAGAGGGCATTTGAGCTCGAATCACCGACGTCCTTTCAGTACAAACGTTTTTTATTTGCGGCCATCTCAAAGAAGTTTTTTTCTTAAAAAAATAATCAACTCGGATGTTGTAAAAAAGGCGAAGAAAATCAAGCGTGGAGAATCGGCCTATGGAGGTTTTTAAGTCGAAGGATATTCGAGTTGAGCAACGGAGGTTTGTGTAAACGACAAAATAAGCGATGTCCCGGCCTCCTGGGTTTTAACGAAGTGAGGCAATCAAAGCGTTTAAACGAAGACGTGTTTCACGGAATCGCTTTGAAACGGTTGACTCATTTCAAAGGAATCCCTCGCCCCCGACGGGAAATCGAAGGTTTCGAACCCTCACGGACCGACTCGCTAACCCAATTTACTCCTTTTTATAAGCCTCTAATCACATCCAGGGAAATGAGAAAAATTCCACAAGCCTGCCAACTTTTGCTGGAACCCATATCCGTCATAGTTTGATTACTAGTTTAGTCTGACAAAAGGAATCGAGTTTTTTCCTTAGCAAACGTCACTTACGTCTTTTCAAAAAATCTCCCTGTAAACGTCTGAATGCTTTTTTGCTTAATGGTGTGGAAAATGAAGCTTTTAAAAAGAAAATCGCCCTAATAAAGTCTTTTGTGTAAACCAAACTTAAAAATAACAAAAAATTCAATCTCAAACCGTGACCTAGACTCGATTTTGGACGCACTTTTTATTCGAGCAATCACGACGTTTTTTTAAGGTCAACGATCCCCAGGGTAACAATTGAACTCGAGGGTTTTATCAATTCAATTAACGGAGGAAAAAAGCAATCTTGTTTACTATCGCCTCTCCCTACTAAACAAACAAAAAAAAAATTTTATTTGATCCTTGAAAATTGAAAAAAAGTTGTCTGGATATTGGTAAATGTGGAGGGTTAAACGTTGTGCGAGACGTATGCAATATGCATCGATTTAGGAGGCTGTGTCATATTAATTTAACGCCCAACTGAGTCTGACAGTGAAGAAGGGCTGTTATTAAATAACTGATGTACACGATTTTCAAACGGAAATGTTTACTCAGGATTATGAATTCTAAACTAATATCATTAAGCTTTCAGCGACTATTTTTGGACGAAAACTCCAGATTTGCCGAATTTGTCGACTAGTGATCGATAAGTTTTAACAGGACCAGTAAAGTTATGATTGTAATTTTTTATTAGATGAAACTCGTTTTTAAGGTTTTACCTAGGCGAGATACAGTGTCAGTAATCATTAGTCCAATTAAGAGGCCCTAGTCACCCCTGACAACTAAGTGAGGCTGGAAATGTAACTCGTGCTTAATTTACAAAATTGGAGGAAAGCTAAAATTAGAGTTTTATTCGTGAATTCTGCTCTTTTTAGTTCAAAGCTTTTATTTTTCATTTCTCAATTGACATTTTTAAAATGTCGATAGGTTTTCCATCTCGTAGTGTGACATTTGAAAGCTTTTACTTTGGATCCGGGTGGTAAATGATGACATCTTTATGACTTTATTGCAAAATAACTGAATTATGGAGGTTAAGAGGGTGGGGGAGACACTCGGAGAAAGGATGTCCAAGCCTTCCATTGGCTAATAAGTCTCCTATAGTTGGCCCTGGAAAGGGCCGCTGAATCTACCCATTTCCATTACTCGCAGAATTTTGGTGAATGTTTGAGAGTAAGTTATTTGGGGAGTCGTTATTCGAGAAAAACTTTTGGATCAAAAAGGATTAATTGGAGCGTGAAAAATATAACAGTGCCATTAACATGTCAAGTGTCCAACCCCTTCTCATTCCCTTTATTTTCCAGGGGATCATTAAAACTTTAAAGTCCTCGAGAAAGTTGCCTCTCTATGTAATCCTCGAATAGTCAAGTTTGGCTTTGGAATTCTCAACAGGGAGCGTTCAAATCACGAATTCAATCGTGCTATGCAGACTATTGTTGCATTGTTTACTCCCTTTTTTCCCTTCTTTTTTTTTCAGTTCTGGATTGAATCACTATTCTGAGGAAGAAACAATCCCTGGTACATTTTAGGAACTGAATTAACAATGGAGGGCGACGGGAAACAGGTACTGCAAGCTTAATGAGAAGTTCAATCGGTTAGTAGTTTCCTACGCTGATTACTCCTACCTTTTGTCCTCATAAAAATTACATGGAGACGGTTTTTTTCTTTGGTGTAATGGCATTTCTTTTTGATATAAAAACCGATCCAATATCCGGTTGTTGACTTAGAAATGGGAAGCCCTCGTTTCGGTTTGCCCTCTGCGGTGTATTTGAGACCGTTTGAGTAACCAGTTTTCGCGCGGAGAGATAGACAAGAGACCGGTTCCCTTCCGACAATAATTACCATAACAGTGGCCTCAAATCCACGCCATAATGCCGCTCGTCCCCGTGGCCTCGAGAGTTCAGTCGCAATTCCACCTCGCGGCGTTTTCGAGGGCGGATTCACCTTCAAAGGAATTCATTATCGCTCCCCTGTATTTCCACCGCCTCTCAGAAAACCCTTTTCCATCAAATCATCCCAAACATTGTCCTTAAGTCAATACCGCCGAACAACAGAATCCTCGATGATAAATTATTAATTATCACTCTCAATGACTAGACCTTGTAAATTATCAAAACTTTATGAAAACGAGCCCATGAGCGCTTTTCCATTTGTTATGGCTCGTCAAAACACAATATGTAGAGAGAACCAAGTACACAAATATCGTCTTTCCTATACTGGGTGTGCCAGCTAGATTATCTCCCTTACTTTTGACCTGACGAATAAAAGTATCCAAGTAAACCCCCCTTAGATTTCAGCGAAGAATCGATTGGCATCAATAACTTTTGGATCTAACAAACAGGTTGCTCTAGAACAACCCTAACTTCGTTAGTACAAACCCTATGTTTTGATGATGGAAATCGATTCTGCGCTTGATTTCCATTAACTTTTACTTAGAACACTTTTTTGATGGGGTTGAAGTTAGGGTCGTTCTGAAGCACCCTGGTTGCCCAAAAGGTGTTGATGCCAATCTATTCGCTAAAGGTGGGTTTACTTGAATACTTTTATGTCAGATGGTCCACTCTAGCTGACACCATGTAGTGCATATTTCAAACAGTGCACTGTGGAGATTGAAATCCAAAGCAATTTCCATTTCTAGAAGAGTGAAAAGAGAACTAAGGAACAACTCTGTTCTAAACTAGAGTATAGACAAAGAACCGGTATTAAAAGGTCGCCGCCCAAGCTTGCAGGTGACCTACTACTAAGTAGATCAAAAACCCGCATTATGTCTGCTGATGAGGACAAGGCAATCTTCAGGAATACCAAATAGGATAAGAGAATGGGACGGCAGCATCTTCATTATGGCATACGATGTTCAAGTGACAATGTTCACATTGTTATAAAAATGAAATGCAAAATGGGCGACTAATATCGGTTGGTGGGAATAGTCAGCTGTAAATATTTTAATAGTGATAATATTATCACTGATCATGTGATTGGTCGACTATTTACCCGGAAAAGAAAAATCGTCTTTGATATTTTAATTGTGATTTTTATGTGAAGTGTTTTTGACATTTTTTAATGACTTTTCAGGGTGTATATCGGGTAGGGAGGATGCTGGGAGTCAGGAGGAGGTCGACCCTTTGGAAGCTGGTCTTTCTCCTCTTCATCGGCTGGTTCATGACGGCTCTCCTCCTCCTCTCAGACTTGAGACCGCCCTGGGCTGCGGATCCGACGACTCAGCGGGTCCCTCCGCCCCAGCCGCTCGCCGAATCCGAGTCGGTCACCTTCGCCGTCAAATCATCGCTCGAGCTCTTCGGCGAAATGGGCAAACCTGTGATACTTCCATCCAATATAACCCAAGAAGTGAAAAAACTAGTCGATGAAGGGTGGCAGAAGAATGCATTTAACCAATACATATCCGATTTAATATCCGTTCACAGGTAAACCGCTATTTTTGGAATTTTCATCATTTTGTTTTCAGAACCCTCCCCGATCCTCGAGATCCGTGGTGTCACAAACAAACCTATGCCACAGATCTTCCCCAAACTTCAGTCATCATTTGCTTCCATAATGAAGCCTGGTCCGTTCTTCTGCGAACCGTGCATTCCGTCTTAGATCGCTCCCCACCGAATTTAATTAAAGAAATTATTTTAGTCGACGATTACTCCGACATGCGTAAGTCCCAGCGCATCACTTAAAAAAATTCTAAATTTTTGTTTAGCTCATTTGAAAAGGCAACTAGACGAGTACATGGTGATGTACCCGAAAGTCAGAATAGTCAGAGCAACGAAAAGAGAAGGACTGATACGTGCTAGACTTTTAGGCGCGAGGCACGCCACAGCTCCAGTCCTCACTTATTTAGATTCACATTGCGAATGCGCCAAAGGTTGGCTGGAACCTCTTTTGGATCGAATACATCGAGACGAGACGACTGTCGTATGTCCCGTTATTGACGTCATCGATGACAAAACGATGGAATACCACTGGAGAGATTCAGGTGGCGTCAACGTCGGAGGGTTCGACTGGAACTTGCAGGTTTGTACTCAACTTTTATGCTGACTCAATAACCTTTTTTATTAGTTCAACTGGCATGCGGTTCCTGAAAGGGAAAAACAAAGACATGCGGATCCTTCAGAGCCCATCCACAGTCCTACAATGGCCGGTGGGCTTTTTTCAATCAGTGCCAAGTTTTTTGAAAAATTAGGAACGTACGATAGCGGCTTCGATATTTGGGGTGGCGAAAACTTAGAACTCTCTTTCAAGGTAAATTTTTCTTTATAATAAAAACGAAATCGAATTTTTTGCAGACGTGGATGTGCGGCGGTATCTTGGAAATCGTCCCTTGTTCCCACGTCGGGCACATTTTCCGAAAACGATCGCCCTACAAATGGAAATCCGGCGTCAACGTTCTCAAAAGGAATTCTGTCCGCCTTGCCGAAGTCTGGATGGACGAATTCGCCAAATATTACTATCAACGTGTCGGCAACGACTTGGTAACTTTCTTTGGCTTTTCTGTGGCTCTAAAACTTGTCTTGTCCAAATTAAAATTGGGTGAATGCTCAGGTTTTAGGGACACCGGGCACGAAATTAACCTTTTTCTTGAGAATTCACGTTTCGATTTTTTAGGGTGAATTCGGTGACGTCAGCTCCCGTAAGAACCTCCGTAAAAAGCTCGGTTGTAAAACCTTCAAATGGTACCTCGACAACGTTTTTCCCGAACTATTCATCCCCGGAGATTCAGTAGCTTCAGGAGAGGTAATTTATCAATTTTGTCCTTTGTGTTTTTTTAAAACTTTGTAATTAACCTTTCGAAATGATAGGTAAGGAACCTGGGTTTTGGAAGTAGTACATGTTTAGACTCGCCTGCTCGAAAGGCAAACATGCACAAAGCCGTCGGACTTTACCCTTGTCATATGATGGGAGGAAATCAGGTCTAAATTTTGATTACTTCATAAACTTTGATCAAAAAAGTGTGAAGTAAAAGGAAATTTGAGAAACGACCTGATTTTTTAAAAGAAAACTTGTTTTTTGTTTTATTAATACGTATTTTTCCACTAGATAAGAAACGAAGCATACACACAGTGCATCGACTCCTCATGTACACCTGGAGATTACCATAAACCGATCGGACTTTGGCCATGCCACAAACAAGGAGGCAACCAGGTAGACCGGACGTTATGACAAAAACCGATTTACGGAACTGTCCGCTTTAGTTGACGAATTCGCTTCTTTTGTTGAAAAAAACTAACATTGGCAACTTCGTTAACTGCTTGGTTTGCAATAGCAGAATGGTTTTTTTTTTCTTTTTAGGTCGCCCATTACGCTTTTTTTGTTTTTGAGGTCTTTCTATGTGTTTTTTTTAATATACAGATTGTTTCGATATTATTTAAGACCTGCAGCTTGGCACCTCTCCATCAGGGACTGTAATTCCACCTGCCGACTTAGTTTCATTTGGTGGACTGTATGTTTTATAAAGTATGGAGGGGGGCTGAAAAGTTAGCTCAAAAATACTCAGCGCTAGTATCGCCCCTAATTTTCATACAGTTAGGTTTATATAATGGAGAGTTGCCAAGCTACTTTTCTTTTGAAACCCCTCAATTTCCACGTAAAAATACCTCATCGTTCTTCAAACTTGAATGCTTGTCTTGACCACTAATATGGCACTCAAACGTACTATTCGTACGTACTGTCCTCTGCATGGAAATAAATGTTGGTATTTAAATTGTACTTCAAATGTCGCTTTTGTGGTTGTGGATATGCTTTTATGTTTTTAGTTCAGTTTAATATTAAGAAAAATCAATTTCCAAGTTTCATTCACACCAACCATTAGCTATTGCAAACTTTTAAATTAAAATAATTAATTAATTCACAAAAAGATTTCTGAAAAGCTTGATTTTTTCAAAATAAAACAATTTCTGTGCCACTTTAGACTGAAATTGGGCTAAGATAAAGAACAGAATTTTCCCAAACTAACCTAATACTCAACACCTCAAATACCTTTTTGTGACTCAAAACTTCTTTTTTTAAATTTAGTCAAACGTGGCTCTGTATAGTGGCGAAAAATTCAATTAAGATGTTTTCTAACCTAAATTGTGAACTTCATTTAAAATCTATTATTCAGAATAAGGCTCTTCCTGTTTATTTACATTTAGGCCGACTGAACTCATGACATGCACATTTCTAAATTTTATGTACAGGAAAAAAAACTCGGATTTTGGGTTGCCTGGGCATGTAAATCTGCCACGGCCGAAACAGGTGTCAGTTTTTGGTGCAGGTGCATTTTTCTCAAATTTCCTTTTTTAAGTTTCACGATTTTTTGGCTTATGTTTGCTTTACTTAATGGAATTACGTAATGACGACTTTTTTATTTATTTTAGTATTGGCTTTTGAGCAAAAACGGCGAGATTCGAAGGGATGAGGCATGCCTTGATTATTCCGGAGGTGACGTCATCCTTTATCCATGCCATGGGCTCAAAGGAAACCAATTATGGAACTACGATCCTGACGTAATTTTTTAAATTTTCAATACTAAATACCTAAATAGCCACGCCCCCAAATACCACATCCTTGAAACCTTCCTGGTCCTCGCCCCATTCTCTTATCTTACTCTGACCCCCCAACCATCCCCCACTCTTCCATCTCCTCCCCTACCAGGGGCGGATCGGGCCGCCGGGCTACCGAGCGATCGCTCGGTGGGCCGCTGCCCTCGAGGGCCGGTGAGGGCCATTTTTTTTTTTTTTTTTTTTAAACTAAAATAGGAGTAAAAAAAAAAGCTGAAAGAGCAAAAAATTGGAGGTAATGAAACATTTCACACGAGCCTGGGCTATTCGAGAGGAAATCGAGGTTCTAAGAGTTAATTTTTCGTCGAAAAACTTCGAAATCGAGGTTCTAAGAGTTAATTTTTCGTCGAAAAACGTCGAAATCGAGGTTTTAAGAGTTAATTTTTCGTCGAAAAACTTCGAAATCGAGGTTCTAAGAGATAATTATTCGTCAAAAAACTTCGAAATCGAGGTTCTAAGAGTTAATTTTCCGTCGAAATCGTGGTTTTAAGAGTTAATTTTTCGTCGAAAAACTTCGAAATCGTGGTTTTAAGAGTTAATTTTTCGTCGAAATCGTGGTTTTAAGAGTTAATTTTTCGTCGAAAAACGTCGAAATCGTGGTTTTAAGAGTTAATTTTTCGTCGAAATCGTGGTTTTAAGAGTTAATTTTTCGTCGAAAAACTTCGAAATCGAGGTTCTAAGAGTTAATTTTTCGTCGAAAAACGTCGAAATCGTGGTTTTAAGAGTTTATTTTTCGTCGAAATCGTGGTTTTAAGAGTTAATTTTTCGTCGAAAAACTTCGAAATCGAGGTTCTAAGAGTTAATTTTTCGTCAAAAAACTTCGAAATCGAGGTTCTAAGAGTTAATTTTTCGTCGAAAAACTTCGAAATCGAGAGTAGCTGGGCTATTCAATAAGTAAAAAAACACGGAAATTGCACTTTAAACGCTGATTCTGAGGTTTTTTGAACAAAAATTGGCTCTTAAACCTTTGATTTTCAGGTTTTTGGACGAAAATTAGGCTTTACAAATTTTGATTTTCAGGTTTTTGAAGAAAAATTGGCTCTTAAAATGTCAAGTTTAAGGTTTTTGACGAAAAAATTCTCTTAAAACTTTTATTTTGAGCGTTTTTAAAGAAAAATTGGTTCTTATAATGTCGATTTTAATGTTTTTGATGAAAAGTAGCGTTAAAATATGTTCAGAAAGAGAAGAAAAACTAAATTTTTGGGGTATATTTGGGGGAAAAAAGGCACGGTGGGCCGAAAACGGCCGATCCGCCCCTGTCCCCTACCCTCCCTCCACCATCCCAATTTTTCATTATCTTTTATATATTCATCTTTTCTTTTAGACGAACCTCATACAGCACGGAAGCTCGAAAAAATGCATGGGAATTTCAAGCAACAAGCAAAAAGTAACCATGGAAGATTGCAACAGTGAACTCGTTCATTTGAGATGGAAATTCGAAAACTACAACGCATCCAAAGCCGCTAGTGCAGGATTGAGGTAGTCCTCGACCTAAATGAATTTGTGCCATAGTGTATCTTATAAAAAAACTCTGTGCATATCAAAAAAGTGTAAAATATTTATTTTAAAAGAAATAAACTGCCTTTGGCTAACTACATTCCCATAAAACTATGCTTCAATTAAGTTACTTTATAGATAAAAAAAAATTCTTTGGCTGTGATTGAATTATGAAACAGCACTTGTATTATATCCATTTCTTTTATTACTTAATTGGGCATCTAAATTTTTAAAACCTGTGATTTTCATTTCAGTCTACCATGTACATTCCAAAATTAGAAAAAAATATTTATTTATCGTGCCCTGACGCTCAAACTATCGGTATTATAATTTGAGTATTTATGTACATATAATATACATATCATGTATAGAAATATTAAAAAGAAAATAAATGTTAGAAATATATTATGTTGCCAATCTTTTTTAAGATTTTTTGTTTTGTTTTTTTCTTGGCATTTTAGTGATCCTGGGTGAGAACCCAGAAGTCTTTTATTTCAACTTGACATATCTAAATTCGTTAATCATTCTTTTCATGTTGACAAGAACAAAATCCTAGTATAATTAAACATGTGCCTTGTAATATTGTAATAATATAACTGTTTTTTGAAAACAAATATTTTTTTTAAAAAACCTTGTGGATAAATATGAAGGAAGACGAAAAAACGTTGGAGTCAGTGGAAGAAGAGGAAGTCGTGGATGATTCACTTCTTAAGGATGAGGTTGTAGATTTGTTTAAGGGCCCATCCAGCGCCTGTCGCGAGGGCGACCCGCATAACACGAGGGTTTTAAAACTTATCCCTCCCCTTCAATTGGCAGGAGGAGCCGGTTCTCTCCGCCCACTTGTCTTTGATTCGTTGAAAAACCCGCGTGATTCAAAATTTGTTGAGATAGTATTTCAATGATAACTAAAGATTGAGTCATCGGAATTGATTCAAAATTTGCATACTTATGTTCTTTGTTATGTGGAGCGCATTTCACTAAACAATTCTTTAAAAAGTTTTTAAAAAAATTTAAACATTTTTTTTTTACTACAAAGATTTATTTTTATTACAATAAGTTTAGTGGAATGCGCGAAGAAATAAATAAGCTTCATTTTAAAAAAAGTCCGGTCCAGATCGGATCATTTTTCTATGAGCTATCATTGAATAACTGTTTTCACGGCCCCTTAAGACCTGAAATGCAATGGAACGCTCATTATAATCGACTAAATTAGTCGGGTGAGCAGTTCTGGATACTTAAATCATCAATTTACTACCTTAAATGTGCTCCAACGGGTCCAATATCTTTAACCAAAGGGTCCAATATCCTAAGACTGCAGTTTAGCCAACCTTAAATGACTATTTCTCCTTCATATCTGATCAATCAGTGTACCCTTAAACGACTTATTTTAACCAGTTCTACCAACCTAAATGATAGATTGCGTCCCCTAAACGTGTTTATACAACTAAAATACTTGTTTAAAAAAAGTATTTTTCTCCTTCCGAGAAATCATTTTAGCCATAAACGACAACTTCCTGGAACATCGAATAACCAGTTATGCCAACCTAAACCATTTTTTCCTTGAAATTTGGGTTTGGTCAACCTTAAACGACGAGTGCACTTTTTGGAACATCTAAGTAAGAAATTCTGCCAACCTTAACCACCCCTAAACTTGTAAAAAAAGCTTAAATACTCAAAAACTTGTATTATTCTAGGTTAGCCAACCTAAAACGACCATTACTCCTCCTGCAACATCGACAGAGCAGTTCTGCCATACAAGTTTAAAGGGCCGAATACTCCTCTCTCCGTTTTCGTCTGCTTAAAACATTCGAAAACCGGTATTCCAACCACCTTGAATCTCTTGAATTCTCAACACGATTTATCGCCTTTGACGTCATCAAAAACACTTAAGTCATTCACCTTATCCACTCAAAATTTAAAAAATCTACCAAAATTTTAAGCCCTTTGATTTTAAAGGGAAAACAAAGCATCTCATAAAAGCCTAAAGAAACATTTCAACAAGAAAAAAAAAATTGTAAATCGAAACCAAAGTTGTAATTCGATTCTTTTGGAATGGTAATTCTCAAATAACGTACTGCCGATGATTGCAGCCCTTACGTAACGAACAGGTTGTTAACAATACCTATCATAGTTCTTCTTCAGTCTTAACAAACCTTTTCATAAAGACACATAAAATTGTCAACCCGTCAGAAATGCTCCACGAAACCCAACTTATCAATCCAAAATCCCTAAACGTACGTAAACATTTATTTCATACGAATGCAATGTTACAAAACTTGAAATTGGCTTAGAATATGCAATTCGACTCGCTAATTTTCAATATAAATATCGTTTGAGAAAAAAAAAATTCTCTTTAATTATTTAAATATTAAAACTTTTATTATAAAAAATAGTTCAGTACAGAAGATAAACTACGTTTAAAGGGCTTGGCCGAAATGCATTTTGGTTGCGTAACGGGGGTCGATGGCTTATCGTCCGTTCATTCACGTAAATCTTGAGATGGCATTAGGCCAGATTTTTTATAAAAGCTTTCGTTTATGATTATATGGTTAGTGGATTGAAGATTGATATTGATTCGTTCTGGTATATAAGTAAGATGACAGATTACGTAATAAAAAAAAAAAGTTATTTTTGTATTTATGGACCAATTTTTCTCTCATTTTTTCGTTCGTTTTCACATTTTACCTTGTACTGACAATGAGAAGGAAAAACGAACTTTTTTGCTAGGTTTTTTGAGTTTGTGGCAAAAAAAATAAGTCGCTTGTCCATGTTTTTCATTCTTTGGAAACGAAAACAATCGTTTTGCTCGGTTTTATGGGCTAAAAACGGTAGTTTTTGTGCATTTTTTCTTTGTTTAAGGACAGAAAAACGATCTTTTTTACCCGGTTCTGTGTTTGTGGACGAAAAAGAGTCGTTTTCGCCTAGTTTATATTGTTATAGGACGGAAAAACAGTCGTTTTTATATTAGGTTTTTTGTGTTTTTGGGCAAAAATAGTCGTTTTTTGACATTTTTCGTTCTTTAGCAATCGTTTTGCTCTGTTTTCTGTGTTTAAGGGAACAAAAATGTCGTTTTCCCACGTTTTTCTTTTTTTTTTTGGGACGGAAAAACTGTCGTTTTCCCACCTTTTTCTTTGTTTTGGGACGGAAAACTGTCCTTTTCCCACTTTTTTCTTTGTTTTGGGACGGAAAAACGGTTGTTTTTTGTTTTGTTTTGTGCCAAGTTTTGTTCATGGACAAAAAGGCAGTCCCCCTTATCTGTTCGCGACAGTTTTATCCTTGTGTGAAAGTTAAAAACTCAAAGAAAATTTTAAAACTTTTCATCTCACTTTCAGGAGGATTTTTACCCAGTCCAAGTCCCATCCAAAGAATCGCTTCTACGTCTAAGCCCTGAAAGATCGACTGTCACACTCACATGGAAAGACGTTGAAGTTTTTGTCAAAATAAAAACATTCAAGTATTTCAGATACAAAACTTCATTGAAACAGGTCATTTACAATGGTAAAATAAAAAAATCTGCTAAATAAAAATAGGTGATTTAATTTTTTTTTTTAAATTTAGTGTCAGGAACAATACATCCAGGACAACTTGTCGCTCTTATGGGGCCAAGGTAAAATTACAATATTTTTACGAATTTTTAAATATTTTTTTTTAGTGGTTCTGGAAAATCGACATTATTGGCTGCTTTGGCATATAGATACCAGGGTATAAATTATTTATTGTTTGTGTATTTTATTAAATTTTTATAGGAGGGACAGTTGTGAAAGGTGATGTAAGAATAAATGGAAAAATGGTGGATAAACGGTTTCGAAATATTTCCGGCTTTATGTTTCAAGACGATTTTTTCCTGAAAGAACTAACAGTCAGAGAGCATTTAATGTTTATGGTCAGTGTTATTAAATTTTTTTTTGAAATTGACGGTTCTACCTCGGTGTGGTGGTGGTGGAGGGGCATTTTTTGTTTCATTACCCCCACCACCACTGGGGTAGAACCAGTAGTTTTCTACTAATTTATTATTCAGGCGAGGTTTAAAATGAACCGAAACACGACGGAAAAAGAGAAGACGGACAGGGTAGAGGGGCTTATCGACGCTTTTGCTTTGGGGCATGTCCAACATCGAAAAATCGGTGGAAAAGCTCAAGAAGGCGAAAAAGTTCGTTTGGAAAATCAGGAAAACAAGATTTATAAATGCTTTTCAGACAGTGCTGTCTGGTGGTGAAAAACGGCGTCTCGCTTTGGCCACGGCGATGATCAACTTTCCGAAGATAATATTCGCAGACGAGCCGACGACCGGTTTAGACTCTTTTAACGCCCACCGAGTCGTAAAAACGATGAAAACCCTTTCGGAGTCAATAGGCTCGCCAGTTTTGTGCTCAATACATCAGCCGATCCCCGAAACTTTGGCCCTTTTCGATAAAGTCATCTTGTTTGCCGAAGGTCGTCTTATGTTCGCCGGGAAGGTCCAAGAGGCCGTCGAATTTTATCGGAGGTACACGAGGAATAAGGTGGGGAAGTTCCCACAACCTGTAAAAACACGAAAAGTTTAACTAGCGCTTTAGTGGCTGCTTTCTTAACTAAAAGAGAAAAACAGGAGCGTGAACTTACCCCCTACCCTACAGGTGAAAAAACGGATAAAATTTTTTTTTTAATTTCAGTTGTGGATTTATCGAAGACCAATTTATGAGCCATGCTGAGTTCATAATAAAATGCATTTCCCCTCCTCAGGGAGTCAGCATAAGCGAAGATAAAACCATTGAACTCGAAGAGAAATTTCTAAATTCGAAATACTACAAAAAATTCAAAAAACAAGTCGACGCTGATGATTATGTAAGAAAAATAATGAAATTTACCCATTTTTATATACGATTTTCATGTTTTTAGGATAAAACAGATCTCGTTTATCAAGATTAGTAAGTATTTTTGTCTTCAGTTATGATTTTTAAGCTCAAAAACTTTTTTTCATAGCGATAGGCAATGGTGGATAACGAAATTTTGTTTACTTATCTGGAGGACTTTTCTCATCGATGTTCGTGCCCCGGAAGATCAGTGGTTAGCCATCTTTCAAAAAGTTGTAAGCAAAATTTCAAACCAGAAAAGGCTTCAGTTTTTTGGCCCTGCAGACTCAAATTTAACCAAAATCTTCAGATACTCGGAATCGTCTGCGGACTTTGCTTCACCAAAATCACAAACGAAGATCAGGACGGAATTCAAGGCGTACAGGGTGCTCTTTTCCTCCTCGTTACTGAAAACACATACGCCCCCATGTACAGCGTCATGTATACTTTTCCAAAAATCTACCCTCAATTTTTATCCGAATACTACAACGGGGCATATCCCGCCACTGCTTTCTACACAGCCAGAGTCATAGGAAGAGTAAGTTCCAACCACACAAATAGATCCAACAACTTAAATTTGAACAGATTCCAGGTTATGTCATTGAATCTTTGGTTTTTTCTTTAATCCTTTATTACATGGCAAACCTCCGAAACACCCTGTATGCAGCAGCTTTGACTCAAATGTTTGCCATAATGTGCATCATCATATCCACAGCTTTTGGTATAATAGCTTCTAAATTGCCATTTTGTTAGCTTTTTGTAGGAACGTTGTTCGCCAATTTATTTTCAAACGTCCCAACTTCGGTGACGTATATGGTTCCCTTTGACTATTTGATGATGATAACTGCCGGAATTTTTGTCCGAATTGGGTACGTTTAATAGAAACTAGACGGCTCGTGTAGAAATGGAATGTTAAGTTGTGCTAGTGGTGCTTTCTAGTGGAAACCCATAAAACTAATTTTTTCCCATTTTCTACTACAGCGAGTATTCTAGTTTTTTATAGTCAAGGTTTTGCATGTTCTCATCTATTTTTAAGGTCGCTAAATGTGTTTTTTCGATGGCTAAATTATTGCTCGTGGTTTTATTACGTCTATGAATCTTATACGATCCTTCAATGGGATGGAATCGAGAAAATAAGTAAGGAAATTTTTCTCCCAGATCCATATCATTTATAATTTTCAGCATGCAATAAGGATCGAACTGACATCCCATGCATGCCGAACGGCCAAGATGTCATCAAACACTACGATTTTTTCGCAGATAACCTTTTACGGAATTCTTTAGCCTTGCTGGCCATGTTTTTCCTCATTCATTCTCTTGGGATGATATTTTTCATGTATAAAGTTAAAAAACAAACATAGTTACATTTAACAAGTCTTTATGACCAAATATGTATAGAAATTAATTTTTATTTATGCATTAAATGGTGTTTATTTTATTTATTAATTTATTACACTCTCCTCCTGTGACTTTTTGGGGCGTCTATTATTAGTTATTCAGTATTGCACTAGGTTTCTATTGGTAGCGCATAGAATAAAACCTTTTTTGAGGGTCATAAACAACCAGAATTTCCTTTATATTATTCTTTAATATCACAAATAAAATAAGTAAAGTACCTGTACACTAAAAAAAATCACAAACTGAACATCGGATAAAAAATACTGAACAAAAAAAAATTGTGCTTTATATATATTTTTGAAATAAACCTTTATAAGGATTTTCTTTAAATTTTTGAACTTATTCATTAATAATTAACATCAATAGCATATCAAAGCTGAAATTTACCTAGTTGGTCATTAATAATTTAAAGTATTTACAATAATAAATAACAACTTATAAATATTGACTAGATGATTAATTTATTCTATAATTTTTTTTTCTTCATTAAATTAATTTAAATCGTTTTTCGGATCTACGAGTACAAAAAAATAAAAAGGAGGGAAGGATGTTGTAAATCTATTAAATTTATTAAAAAATACTATCTTTGACACGACGAGTACTATTTAAATTGAGCAATATTACATTTATTTGTTGCATGATCAAAATGGAAATAAATAAAAAGGCGGTTTTGCGTGGACAATTTTGTTCTAGCCTCCGTGTCAAAGATGCAGCCATAGCTGCATGCGAAATACGATTAGCATAATGAGCCCTAATTGGATAATATACTTAGACTAATCAGTGTTGGTAAACAACCTTTTTGGTAAAACACTTAAGGCCCTTAAAAACTACATAACTTTTATAATGAATAATTTTTTTTCTTTTTTTTTTCTATTTGGTATAAAACTCTCCCTTTTTGACTGTAAACAGGACGAGAGAGGTATCACAATTCACGAAGGTGCTGGAAGGCGAAAAAGGTATTTTTGGCAAATTTATTCGATTCCGAATGTATTTGTCTCTTCGACGGCAAGGAGGAGCTTCTCGTAGAGGATCTCCGGTGTTGGGTACGGCGGAAGGTCGAGGCGGTTAAAACACGTGTGAGCTCTGAGAAAAAAAAATTAATTTTTCTTTTCTTTTTTTTTTTTTCTTTTCTTTTTTTTCCCCTTATAGTCCAGTCGCCAGAGCGAAAAAAAAGGGGGTCTGCTGGAAGAAATTGGGGACTTTTTGAAACTTTTACAGTTTGTTCGGGGATATGGTGGGATGACTCTTAATTTTTCCAACTCGAGAAACCTATGCTACCCTCACCCTCAGGAGGGGCGAAAAACCAAGCTGATTTTCGGTTTTTTGCCTATAAGTCCTAAACTAAGCGTTTTATGACAAAACACACTCTATTCAATATTGTAGGGCATACAATTTTCAACAATTTATAACTTAATAAATTTTCCCGTAACCTTACTGCTTATCGAGATACGCCCTATCAAAGTTTGAGAATTTCAAAAAACAGATGGTTTAGGCCTCTAACAGATGGTTTTGGCCTTGTAATAGGTTCAATTTGGCGTCTGATGGATCAGTTCTATGGTTATTGACCATAATTTTCGTCTCTTTCTTTGCTCTCCCTCCCACCATAGAACTGACCCATCAGACGCCAAATTGAACCTATTAGAGGGCCAAAACCATCTGTTAGAGGGCCTAAACCATCTGTTTTTTGAAATTCTCAAACTTTGATAAGGCGTATCTCGATAAGCAGTAAGGTTACGGGAAAATTTATTAAGTTATAAATTGTTGAAAATTGTATGCCCTACAATATTGAATAGAGTGTGTTTTGTCATAAAAAGCTTAGTTTAGGACTTATAGGCAAAAAACCGAAAATCAGCTTGGTTTTTCGTCCCTCCTGAGGGTAGCACAGGTTTCTCGAGTTGGAAAAATTAAGAGAGTCATCCCACCATAGCCCCGAACAAACTGTAAAAGTTTCAAAAAGTCCCCAATTCCATGTTCAATGTATATATTGACTGGACTATGATCCCATGATTATAGAATTCCAGAAACTTTTACTTAGGACACTTTTTTTGATAGGTTAAATTTTTATTTACCTTGGTAGGCTGTTTGGTTTTCCCCACTTTTCTACGCAGAACTTCCTCGGCCCTGTGGAACCCCGAAGGGCCGAAAAGCCTTCATAAGGTACACTTGACGTCCCCGTCACAAACTGAAGAAGCCTCAACCTCTGCTCATTTGTAAACCTCTCCATTGCCGACCAAAACCACGAAATAACAGGATGCGAATCATGGTAACCTAATTTAAAAAAAAGTTAATATCGTAAAACTAATAGTTTGTAATAAATTACCTGATCTATATTCAGTGTTGAGCCTCCAGTCGGTCAAATCAATCTCCGCCGTTCCAGCGATGACAAGTTCAAGTTCTCGGGCGTCGAAAACGGACACCAATCTCGGCTCTACAACCTCATAAAAGCCTCTGACGAGAGATTCAGTCTGTTCGCTCACTCCCCTTTCCAATCTCCATCTTACGACTCTTTCAATATATTCCTAAAAACATATTTATTAGTTAAAAACAAATTTTTTTGTTAATTTTTTAAGTACTTTTTTGTTCTTTTCAGTCACTGATATATTCCTCCCGCCAGGTTTCAGTTCTCTTTCGACAGCCTGGCCAAAGACTTCTTCAGTTACTGCAAAAGTGAGGTCTAAAACTTGGCTTGAAATGTCATGCTCTTTGACCCAAAGAAGCGACTGATGGAATTCTTGATCAAGCGATTCTAAATCACTTAGAGAAACTGGCCTAAAAATAAAAAATAAATAAATAAAAAACTTAGAACTTAAGCAACGTACAGGCGAAGAAGTGCTTTGTAGAAAGGACGAGTGAAAAAGGCATCGAGAAGATATTGATGGACTAAAGCGAGTCCGAGAACTCGACCGCTGAATCTGAACCATTCATGTTGATTATCGACAAAAGCTGACATTGGAGAGACTTGTACGGTGTAGGTGTCATTCGCAGAATATTCAAAAAGGCCGTAGTAAGGGTTGAAAAGTTCACGAGATAATAAGAAAAAGAATTCTCTAGATGGGCCTCCGTAGTCCAAACCTTCTTCATGATCGAACTGCACGTAAAGTTTGCATTTTTGAAGGTCTTTTTTCGAAGCGCACATTATTTTGTTGAAAGCGTCCTCGAGTAAGTGTTCCCTTCGAATATGGAGCCTAAAAAATGGAAAAATTTAATAAAATTTTAATTTTTAAGAAGGTTTTTCTTACTTGAGTTTTCCCGGTCCTTGTCCATAGCCTTTGGATTCTAGCTTGCGGTAGAAGTTACGAAGTTTGGCTTCGAAATCTCGTCTGTAGGGAGCGGGCGCTCGAGTCGCTCGGGAAAGGCCAGGCGACGCTTGCGGCGAAAGTTGAGGTGACGCCCGAGGCGAAGAGACGCCCGCAGGCACGTAAGACATGATCTCATTTTCGAACAGACTAGACAAACCAAAAATTGTAAATTAGAAAAGTTGGATAACTCAGGGGGTTGATTTTTCAGAAAACTGGGGTTCCAATATGCCATAAAGTAGTAGAATATGGACTCTCTTTCCTAGAAATAGTGAATGGTCTAAAAAGAAACTTTCTTATCAAATAAGGTTCAAAATCTGCCTAAAAAGAAAATTTTTTATTAAATAAGGATCGAAATCTGCCTAAAAAGAAACTTTTTCATCAAATAAGGTTCAAGAAACTTCTTCATCAAATAAGGTTCAAAATCTGCCTAAAAAGAAACTTTCTTATTAAATAAGGTTCAAAATCTACCAACAAAGAAACTTCCTTGCCAAATAAGGTTCAAAATCTGCCTAAAAAGAAACTTTTTCATCAAATAAGGTTCAAAATCAGCCTAAAAAGAAACTTTCTTGTTAAATAAGGTTCAAAATCTACCAACCTATCTGCCTAAAAAGAAACTTTCTTATTAAATTATGTTCAAAATCTGCCTAAAAAGAAACGTTTTTATCAAATAACGTTCAAAATCTGCCTAAAAAGAAACTTTTTCATCAAATAAGGTTCAAAATCTGCCTAAAAAGAAACTTTCTTGTTAAATAAGGTTCAAAATCTACCTACCTATCTGCCTAAAAAGAAACTTTCTTATTAAATTAGGTTTAAAATCTGCCTAAAAAGAAACTTTTTTTTATCAAATAAGGTTCAAAATCTGCCTAAAAAGAAACTTTTACATCAAATAAGGTTCAAAATCTGCCTAAAGAGAAACTTCCTTATTAAATAAGGTTCAAAATCTGCCTAAAGAGAAACTTCCTTATTAAATAAGGTTCAAAATCTACCTACAAAGAAACTTCCTTACCAAATAAGGTTGAAAATCTGCCTTAAAAGAAACTTTTTCATCAAATAAAGTTCAAAATCTGCCTAAAAAGAAACTTTCTGATTAAATAAGGTTCAAAATCGGCCTTAAAAGAAACTTTTTTATCAAATAAGGTTCAAAATCTACCTACTAAGAAGCTTCCTTACCAAATAAGGTTCAAAATCGGCCTTAAAAGAAACTTTTTTATCAAATAAGGTTCAAAATCTACTTACAAAGAAGCTCCCTTACCAAATAAGATTCAAAATCTGCCTAAAAAGAAACTTTCTTATTAAATAAGGTTCAAAATCTGCCTAAAAAGAAACTTGTTCATCAAATAAGGTTCAAAATCTACCTACAAAGCAGCTTCCTTACCAAATAAGGTTCAAAGTATGCCTAAAAAGAAGTTTCCTTATCAAAAAAGGAACAAACTTTTCCTAATTCTAAAAACCTACGTCTAAGGAAACAAAATTTTCGTCGCAAAAGATGCTGTAGTCAACAACCCGAATGGTCACTTCCTTAACCTTGTTTGATTGTTTAAAGTTATTGTTTTAATAACACAAAACAGTAATTAAAACGAAAATCAATCTTGAAATTACAAAAGCCCTAAGGCCAATACTTTAAACAATAAGTAAAAACGATAAACTTCCTCAATTTAAAATCATTGAAAATATTTCAATGCGCATATTAGAAAGGAAGCTTTCCGTATTTTTATTTTTTCTCCCTTCGAAGAATCTTAGTTTGAAATATTTCTTTCCCAGCATCACCCTTCAAACGCTGACGATAGATGCTGACATAAAAAAAAACCAATTCTCAGATACGAGAGGCTTTAAGCCCATATTGTCACATAAAGTGTCCCAGCCAGAAACTGGATCATGAGGGTCTCTAGTGGTTTCATTTTTTATAAATTTTTAATTGCCGTTTTAGGTCTCCCTTTTATTGGGCCAATCGAAATCAAATGTGCATAATCATGATGAAGAACAATAACTTATATTTAATTAACTAAACATTCGATTGAGAAAGAAAAAAAAACTTGCCCTTTCCCACGACTTTTTTTGTCTTTTTTTATTTTAGACTCTCTTAATGCTCAAAAACACTATTGCATAAATTATTAGGGCAAAATAACAGATTTTGGTGAAATTAAATTTTAAGAGATTTCATCGATCTTGTACCTTTAGAAAGAAAAAGATCTTTCTTACGTTATCGTTAAAAGATTGAAATTCTGCCTAAAATGAAGATTCCTCGTCAAATAAGGTTCAAAGTTTGCCTAAAACAGGTTCGAAATATGCCTAAATAGGGTCTATCCTTATCGAAAAAGGTCCAAAATCTTCGTAAAAAGAAGCTTCGTGAACTAATAAAGTTTAAAATCTGCCTAAAAAGGGTGTTTTATTTATATTAATAATAACATTGAAAATAAAACAAAATTTCAAAATCAAGGGTCTGTAAAGGTTCAAAATACAAACTCTTCCTAAAAAGAAGCTTTCTCATCAAATAAGGTTCAAAATCTGCCTAAAAAGGGCCTTTTATATTTATATAAAAAAAAAATTAAGGGTCTGATGATAAGGTTCAAAATCTGCCTAAAAAGGGTCTTTTATTAAATAAAATAAAAAATAAAAAAGGTTCAAAATCAAGGGTCTTTTCTTATCATAATAGGTTCAAAATCATCTAAAAGGGTGTTCTATTTGTAATAATAATAATAATAATAATAATAATAATAATAATAATAAATAAATAAATAAATAAAAAAGGTTCAAAATCAAGGGTCTGTAAATGTTCAAAATACAAAATCTTCCTAAAAAGAAGCTTTCTCATCAAATAAGGTTCAAAATCTGCCTGAAAAGGGCCTTTTATATTAAAAAAATAAAATAAAATAAGGGTCTGTTCTTATCATAAAAGGTTCAAAATCTGCCTAAAGAGGGTCTTTTATTAAATTAAAAAAAGGTCCAAAATCAAGGGTCTGTTCTTATCATAAAAGGTTCAAAATCTTCCTAAAAAGAAGCTTTCTCATCAAATAAGGTTCAAAATCTGCCTAAAAAGGGCCTTTTATATTTAAAAAGAGAGAAAGAAAGAAAAAGAAGAAAAAAGTTCAAAATTAAGGGTCTGTTCTTATCATGAAAGATTCAAAATCTGCCTAAAAAGGGTCTTTTATTAAATAAAAAAAGGTCCAAAATCAAGGGTCTGTTCTTATCATAAAAGGTTCAAAATCTTCCTAAAAAGAAGCTTCCTTATCAAATAAGGTTCAAATTCTTCCTAAATTGAAGCATTTGCACAATAAATAGACCGATTCTGTCGATACTTGGACCGTTGAAAAGCTCTTATAAAGATCTATTTAAAGGTATAAGTATTAATAGAATCGGTCAAAAATCGTGCAAGTTAGGGAGTTTTTCAGCCATGAAACCGTGAAGAATTTTTTGCCTGAATATTTCAAAAAAGGGTTTTCGTCCTCGTTTATGTTTTTTCTGTACCCCCCAGAGACCAGATATTTTGACAGCGAAAGTTTCCCCAAAATGGGCTCCGTTTATTTTAAATCGATCCGACAAAACGTTAAAAAACTCAGAGGGGGGAAACACGATATTGTCGCCGCGTCCTTGTGCAAACAGAAGCTCCCTTTTGTCTCTTTTGTTACCCAGAGAGAGACATTCAGAAGAATTCTTTCGCGAAAAGACCTCTCGGATGGAAAGGGAAACAAATTTCAGAAAAAACTTACGAGGAACTCAATGTTTGGGCGAGAAGCATTTTTCAACACCTCAAATGGAGAACTGAACGATAACGAGAAAAACCACTTGAAATTAAGCTAAAAAAAAATTTTTAATCAAAAGTTCATCAACCTGAGATGTCGGTCCGAGTCGGTTTATTTCAAATCGGCTCGGTAGCTCAAGAGATAAAAGAAGGCTTGAAATAAAATTATTTAGATCGTTATGTCGGAGTTTACAGTTACGGAAGATGTAACGATCGCACAATTACCCGCAGGTGCATCTTTTCCTGTATCTCGCGATTCCGGTATATCGATCGGACAAGGATTTCGTATTGCGGAATGGGGGGGAAAAAAATTGATTCGCTGGCTCATAAGGTTTTTGACAATTTTATGGGAGAGAAACCCGAAGCCGTTTTTTTTACACTTTTTTTCAATTTTTTTTAACGAAAAATTTAAAATTTTGATTTCATTCAAAATGTTATTTTTGACAATTTTAAAGGTTCGGAAACCCGAATCTGAGGTCGTTTTTCAGATTTTCAAATAATTTTTTTTTTTTTCGATCACTACAAGGGGGGGACCCTTGGGACACTTTTTAGACATAAAATTTTCATTTTTTGATTTGATCCAAAATGTGGTTTTTGACAGTTTTATAGAGTTAGAAACCCGAATCTGGAGTTCTTATCTGTAAACATTGCTTTTCCACCAAGAGGGGGACCACTCTTGGGACACATTTTGGACAGAAAATTTTGATACTTCGATTTGACCTAAAATGGGGTTTTTGACAGTTTTGAAGGTCAGAAACCCGAATCTGAGGTCATTTTTATGATCTGTAAAAAAAATTTCTACCACGACCAAGGGGGGACCCTTGGGAGACTTTTTAGACAGTAAAATTGAATTTTTTGATTTGATACAAAATGTGGTTTTTGACAGTTTTAAGAGTCAGAAACCCCCTAATCTGAGGTCATTTTTCTGATCCGTAAACATTTTTTTTTCCACCGAGACCAAGGGGGATACATTTTGGACAGAAAATTTTGACATTTTGATTTGATCCAAAATGTGGTTTTTGGCAGTTTTAAGAGTCAGAAACCCGAATCTGAGGTCATTTTTCTGATCTGTTAACATTTTTTTCCACCACGACCAAGGGGGGACCCTTGGGACAACTTTTTAGACATAAAATTTTGATATTTTGATTTGATCCAAAATGTGGATTTAGACAATCTCAAAGGTGAGAAATCGTAAACTGAGGTGGTTTCTCTGAGCTTAAAAAAAAATATAGACCACGACCAAGGGGGACACTTTTTTGACAAAAAATTTAAAAATTTTTTGATTTCTTCAAAAATGTGATTTTTAAAAGTTTCAAAGGTGAGAAACACAAAGAAAAGGAAACTCTGATTTTAACATATTTCTAAAAATTAGGCGAATCCTCGGGTGGTTTTTAATAAAACGGTAAACCTTTCCCGAAAAGCACAGCTGCGGATCAGGTAGAGGGAAAACGAAAGTAAAAGCCCCACAAATGGTTAAATTCTCAACAATGAGACAACCCTTACACCCTTCGTCGCCCGCACCGATTTTTCTCAATATTTATCTCCTCCGAAAACGATAAAAACGTGTCAAAATCAGCTCAAAGGATGAACTCATAGCTTCTTCGAAGTCACTAACTAAACCATTTAAATAAAAAAACGAACGAAAATCCCAAGAAGAAAAAACGTCTTTTTTCAAAATTAATAAACGGCAATTGACAGGTTTCACCAACCATCAATTATGTTAATAAGCACAAGAAAAATTCCAAATTATTGCTTGCTTAGTATTGAACTTCCGATCAAACGCTACTATCGGTCCAGTAGTTCAATTTGATCAGTTTTAGCGATTTCCGTGATCGAAATAACTTTAAGATAAGATTCTTCTAAAATTGGCATATCTGATGGGTCAAAAATTGATAAAGTTTGTAAGCAAAAAACCAATTATTTCGGTATTTCTCCATTTATTGTGGCTTCCTAATTAAAAGAGTCCTTTCCTAAAGAGAAAAAATCAATACTTGAGGGGAAAACAACCAAACAAGAACAAAAAAGTGCCACGTGGGGGCGTTATTCTGTCACGTGTGAAGTTACTTTGTTATCGCTTATCACGTTTCCTGTAACTTATTCCATTTTTTGTTTTAAAAAAATTAAATTTTTTTTAACGAAAATAAATGTCAAAATCAAGCTAATTTATGTCATACTGAAGTTTTTTACAACTTATTTCGTCTAATATTTAACCTTCATGGGTGATTTAAAATAGTTTTTTATAAACTAATTAATGCAGGTGTATTATGAAGTTTGAATCATTCCCATGGTCACTAATGCATCTAACCGTTACCTCAAATAATTATTTAATTAGATTTTTTTAACTTCCTCAATAGTTTGGCTTACTCCAAAGTTGTGGAGAATTTTATATGAAAATATAGGAAAAAAATTAAACTTTTTTTAAGATTTACATGTAGGCGATTGTTTGCAAATATAAATATTGAAGGATAAGATTACTTACAGTGCGTATAGAATATTTAGAGATTTCATAACACCCATTTTGATAGTAAAAAGATGATAAAAACTTGATTTTTTCACTTTTTATCAATAAGCCGGAGCCTCCTGGGAGGAGATTCCAGGTTGAGACAGTCCATGTTTAAAACCGACACATTTTTGATGAGAAAAAGGTTGAAAAAATACGCGTTTACATCGGGAAAACAAGCTACTGTCGTGCGTTCGGCGTTTGCCGGCGTTCTGCACCCGTTTGTAAAGGGTTGGCCGCTATCAGGGACGGTCTTTATGGTGGGGAAAGGAGTGGGGAAAAAAGGGGTGCCCGCACATTTCTCATAGACTTTTGCTGAAAATTTCTTTTTTTTTGTTTGCTCCAACACCTTGAAGTCCGAATTTTATCTTTATGGTTTATCGATAAAAAGAAAAGAAAAGAGGGGCGATCAGCGTTAATGGGCCTTTTTTATTGGTTTTTATAGGTTTCTGAATGGGAGGAATTCGGTTTTCGGAATGCCCGAAACGTTTATTTCTTCTACATTCTTATAAACAAACACGGAGACTCAAAAACAGAAAAATCACTTTCCTACTTTTTCTCGGTGTTTATACCCGGAATATTTACAACCATGAAAAAAAAGGTCCGAAAACCATTTTGAAAAGTAATAAATCATAAGAGTTTCTACCTCAACACAGAAATTACAAAGAAAAAAAAACTTTCTGTGATTTTGCATTGGTGCAATGCGGGTCTGAAAATGAAGTTTAATTTTAAATATTTTTCTAATAGGTCACATATGGCACTTAAGTCTTTTTTTTCCGACCCATCGAGCCAAGTGCGTACGTAAATAAAAAAAAAACATCTTGAAGATACTTGAAGGAAATAACACCTTAAAATAAAAACACTTTAATAGGGGCTTATGAGGCGGGAAAAATTTAGCGGGAGCATCTTTTTTTCCGTTGGCGGAAGTCGTTATTCGAAGAAGTCGGATTGGCACAGGTGCTCTTCTTGCGAATAAAACAGTTGGGGAAAGGAACATATGGAGCACGTGGAGGAACCGGAAAGCTCAAGGAGTTAGGACGAATGTAATGAGTAATGATAAATCAAAGAGAATAATACGAAGGTAGGTAGATACTGGGTATATATTGTATTGGATACTTAAGTAGGTATTTCATTGGGCAGGTACAAGATAGGGTAGGATAGAGGGAAGGTAAGTTTTTTAAGAGTAGGAAAGTTGTTTAAAAAATTGGGTAGACAAGTGGGAAGAGAAGGAGGTAGGCAAGTGCGGTATGTAGATTGATAGATATATAGAAGAGTGGGTAGGTACGCAGGAAAGTGAGTAGATCAGTGGGTGGATAGGTAGATAGGTATATACATAGGTGGGTAGGTAGATGGGTGGGTAGGTGGATGGTAGGTAGGTAAGTGAGTAGGTAGGTGGGTATGTGGGTAGGTAGGGATGTGGGAAGGTAGATATATGGATAGGGATGTGGGTGGGTAGTTAGGTAGGTATGTGGGTAGGTAGCTAGGTGTGTAAATTGTAGGTGGGTAGGTAGGTAGCTAGGTGTGTATATTGTAGGAGGGTAGGTAGGTAGCTAGGTGTGTATATTGTAGGAGGGTAGGTAGGTAGATGGGTGGGTAGGTGGATGGGTAGGTAGGTAAGTGAGTAGGTAGGTGGGTATGTGGGTAGGTAGGGATGTGGGAAGGTAGATATATGGATAGGGATGTGGGTGGGTAGTCAGGTAGGTATGTGGGTAGGTAGCTAGGTGTGTATATTGTAGGAGGGTAGGTAGGTATGTGGGTAGGTGGGTAGGTAGGTATGTGGGTAGGTGGGAATGTGGGTGGGTGGGTATGTAGGAATGTGGGTGGGTGGGTAGGTAAGTGGGCATGTGGGTAGGTAGGGATGTGAGAAGGTAGATATAAGGATAGGGATGTGGGTGGGTAGTTAGGTAGGTTTGTGGGTGGGTAGCTAGGTGTGTATATTGTAGGTGGGTAGTTAGGTATGTGGGTAGGTGAGTAGGTATGTGGGGGTAGGTGGGTAGGTATGTGGGTAGGTAGCTAGGGGTAGGTATGTATTTGAAACGTTAATTGGGTGTGATGTTAGGTGGGTAATCTGGGTCTAATCTGGCAACACTGCAATCCCAATTTTTTTTTCTTTTTTTTTCCTTTTTGGACTATTTATCCCAAAATGGGCTACTTTGTTGGGCCTAATCTGACAACACCGCAATCCCACAAAGTTGAGCTTTTGATAGTGTTGCCATTTTGGACACGTTATCGCAAGTTGGGATACTTTGTTGGGTCTAATCTGGCAAAAATGCAATCTCACAAAGTTTGCTTTTGACAGTGTTGTCATTTTGGACAATTTATGGCAAATTAGGCTACTTAGTTGGACCTCTGGCAACAATGCAATCCCAGAAAGTTTAGCTTTTGATATTTTTGCAATTTAGACAATTTATAGCAAATCGCACAGCTTTGTTTGGTCTAATGTGGCAACACTGCAATCCCACAAAGTTGAGCTTTTGACAGTGTTGCCGTTTTAGACAATTTATCGCAAATTGGGCTACTTTGTTCGGCATCTGGAAACACTGATCACTAAGTAGAGGAGTAGACAAGTGGAAAGAGGAGGCAGACAAGTAGGGAAGTGGATAGGCATGGATTTACCTATGAATTAATATACCCTTTGATCTACCTATCTACCAACAATCCTACCACCTACTAACCAACACCATCCTTCTCACCGTCCTATCCACTAGTTCAAATGCTTAATTACCCCTCTAGGGTCCAGTCATTCTTTTAAAACAATTAATTTAGCAAAACGTAATAAACCCCCACGTAAGCAAATTGGTCAGATAGTCCAAAGCGGAGAGTTCGCTGATCCTACACGGCTAGGAGAAAAAAAAAAGTTTCCGACGCGTTATTGGGTCGAATGACTCACAGACGTTATGTTTTGATTCCGCGAAATCTTCCGGCTCGGAAGAACACCTGAAGATTCCCAACTTCGAGTACTTTTCCAGTCTACAAAAAAACCGACAGGTTTTTCAAACGTCATTTCCATCATTCAAGGATGCACTAACGCAAGGATTTTATTTCTTTTATTAAATCAATTAAATTCTTCATTATTATAAAACTTCAAGCGTATTATGACTTTCAACGAAATAGACACTAAGGTTGTAATAATTGCTAAGCACACATTTTCATGAGAAAAAAAAAAAGAATTTATCTAAGTTTTTTCGATTTTAAGATATGAGAACGGAAAAACGTCCTTTGGATATTATGGACGAATAAAATATTATCTAATACAAACAATGACCCATTAATGTCTCTTCAAACGTCCGCTCCGATACTAAAATTCAAACGTCTTTGTCTATTTTCTAGATTACGGTTTGACCTCTATTTTCGTTCCAAAAGGAAAATCGCGTGACGTATAGAAATAAAGAATCGACTTGTGAGAAAGAAAAAAAAACGTGGTATAAACTTCCTCAAAAATTCCGAGCTCTTAAGACCTCTCCACAACTTTTTTTTTTTCTTGAAAATTAGGCACTTCCGAGGTCCTAGGATTAATTTGAGGCTGGACTTATCCCAGGGGAATTCGTAACTTGATTTGTATATGCGAAAAGTCCTTGGATACGAATAAAATACGAACAATCGTGCTTTCTTCACGTTGCGACCTCCACATTTTGTCCTCACACCGCACTATAATATAATGTGGGTAATTAAGTGTAAACTTTAAATTGATAACGTAAATAATAGGACTATTTACATACAGTTTTTACGGTCTAATCGCCATTAAGGCAAGGGTTTATAATTTTTCCTTTTATCTCCCGATCAAAATCAACGCGATGACGAGGAAGAAAAATTATTGTTAAAAAATTCATAAAGTACACGTCAAAACTGCTCAAGATGGCCGCAATTCGGTTTTTTTTTAAAGATTTGCTTTGTGGTTGATAATTTTTGCCACATGGGGCGTGTGTCGCCGAAAACCGCAAGATTCCGCCCGGACGAGAATGCGGGCTTTTCACGGTCTAAAGCAAGGGCGAATTTTCATTTGTCCTCGGTCTCGAAAAATCAAAAATATAGTTATTGTTTATCAATATAAACTATTAAAAACAATAAATGACAAAAAAGTAGGACATGATTTCGTTTCCTGTATATTTACTTCCGAATGATAGATTTTTTTTAGAATTTAGACAATGAAGAAAGAAACTTTTGGCGAACAAGTTTCAAAATATGACCTCTTGAATTGGTAAACGGACAGTTCGTACTATGGCATACCTGGATCGACTGAAGGCGGACGTTTCGTACGATTTACCCGGACGGTTCGTACGGTCACTAAGCCGAACCTTTTTTCAATAATTTTTTGTTGGGCGGACAGTTCGTACGGTGCATCATTACCCTTTTTTTTTTAATCTCTTCGGTCTCACCCGGACGTTTCGTACGATGAAATCACGTTCCATGTCAAAACTCAAATCTTCCACTCTGATAAGCCATTTTTAACTTTCTCAAAGAGAAGTTATTGTAATACCGTCGGATTCGGGTTTTTGGGGAAGGGTCTTCCAGACCCCCTAGTGCATGCATCCCCCGAAATCTGTAGACCTTTGAGAAAGTTCGTGTCTCTGGGCAAGCTCCAGGACCAATACTTTGTTTTTGTATATTAAGAAAAATTATGTGGACAATTGATTAGTGGTCCTCATAGGAGGCCTATGAAGGTATTAATCACTGGTACCAGCTTAATTTAGGTATGTAGGACAATTGCTACAATTTTCAATTAATTTACACTTTTTTAAAGTACAAATAGGAGTTCGGAATAACTTTAAATAAGTCAAGACCAATATAAATGAAGCTATTTATTAACTGCATCTTTAATTATTAACCCTAGCTCAAGTAATTATTCACTCAAGATCAGGTAATAATTTTTTTACCTGAGATTGTACCTGCTATAGTACGAACTGTCCTACTCAGCAAAAATTCTCTACCTGAGTCGCTACCTGAGTCTATACCTGCTACAGTACGAAACGTCCGCCTGATTCGTACGAACCGTCCGGGTTCCAAGAAAAAGAACAATGGACCGTACGAACCGTCCGGGAATCCTTGAATTATATTCGTCTTTTTTTGGCCATATTAGGTCTCAAATATTCTCATTTATATTTAAAAATTCGTTAAGAATATCAGATGAGCCCCAAGGCTTGCCCTAAATGCATAAAATTTAACTTTTATTATTTCTATTTCCTTTTCTCTCTTCTTTTCGTTATGGGAAGCCAGAAGGGTTATCGCGACAATAGTTTGGCGGCAGGTGCTCCTTTTTGAAATGGTCCAGCTTTTTCTCACGCCTTCTTTTATTTGCCCAAAATTGGCGAGGACGTGAAAAGCCGCACCTTTAAGGACTTTTGTTTTGCAAATTTTTATTGTTATCAAACAAACTGTCGTTAAATATTCAAATAAAAAGTTTGCTACGCACAATTAAAATAATGCGTCATTTTTCCATCGGGACCAGCATTTTCTTGGCTTTTTGCCTCTTTAACGAGTGGAAGTAAAATTTTTAACCTTCAGAATTTCGATAAAATATAAAAGAGTTTTAAAATTGAACGCAAAACAGTTTCCGTCTCGTAGATTTTTTTAATTATCAATATAATGAGTTTTAATAATGAAAGAATGACGTTTCAGAGGTCACACGTCATCGGAACGCTCCATTGATTTCTCATCGACTTATTTCCTCGTAAAGGTCTGGCTAACGTCTGGAAAATAACCGATCGGAAAGTTTGAGGACTTCTCGGGGAAAAAAAGTGAAAGTTGTAATAGACTGAACCCCCCTCCTACTTGTCAAAAAACGGTCACAAACCCATTAAGCGGGGCGGTTTTTCCCCTTTTTTTAACATATTAGTTTCGTATGTTAATTAGGCCCACCTCAACCTTAAAATTCGCCTAAGTATCATTTTACACGTTTCAAAATTCAGAATCTTAACTGTTGCGAATATCGAGCCTAAATCAAGCTAAAAAGGGCCCTTGATGTGTGAAAGAAATGCTGCCTAGTTAAAAGGGTTCTAGTGTCCAAAAAGGATCAGCAATCAAGCTAAAAAGGGCCCTTCGTGGACAAAAAACCTTACTTAAAAGGGTCTTATTTGTCGTGAAGGAATGTTCTCTACTCTCTAGTTAAAAGGGCCCCTAGCACCCAAAAGGATCAAAAATCAAGCTAAAAAGGTCTCTTTTTCATGGCTGAAGGAACAAATTTAGTTAACAGGGCCCTTCTTGTTGAAAAAAGATCAAAAACTAAGCTAAAAGGAGCTCTATTTGTTTTAAAACATTATCTTGTTAAAAGGACCCCTAGTGTCCAAAATACTCTAAAAAGGGACCTTTTTGTCGCAAAGGAACAAAATCTAGTTAAAAAGACCTCTCATGTCCAAGAAAGATCAAAAATCAAGCTAAAAAGGGCCCCTCGTGTTCAAAAAAGATTAAAACCTTTGCTAAAAGGGGGCTTATTTGTCGTAAAGGAATAGTATATAGTTAAAAAGGGCCTTTAGTGTCCAAGAAAGATCAACAATCAATCTAAAACGGGCCCTTTTTGTTGTAAAGTGACGCTATCTAGTTAAAAGGGCCCCAGGTGTCCAAAAAGGATCAAAAACCTTGCTAAAAAGGGTCCTATTTGTCGTAAACGAATAGTATCTAGTGCAATAAGAAAATAAATTCAAACTGAACCTTTAAAACCGATTGATCCCTGATAAGTTTTTTTTTTTCTAAAACAGCACAACAATCAAGGACATGCCATATTAGAAAAGACTGATTAGGACTGTCCTTCAGACTTAAAATAAATTAAAATAGACGAAAAATTCTCAGATTATTTGAGAAATCAATTTATTATGGAGTCAAGGTTGAAAATTGTCATTTTTCGGTTTTGCCTGAGTATGACATTTCTAAATACCGTGATTGTTGTATTTATCTTTCAGAATAGAAGGAAAGTAGGGCGATTTTTGATAATATGTAAAATAGTATGGTAATAACGAGGAAAAAGTGACAACCTATTTTCTTAATTTTTACAAAGGTATGATGGTGTTCAAATGAAATGTCTTACCTTAGAAGGATAGTAAGATCAATATCGTGGCTGTAGTTTTGTAAAGCTTGAGTTCCTTCGACCCGAACACAGTTGACTTTGTCCCTGAGACTTTGGCAGCTTGCAATCTGCGGATGGCGCTCTTTCAGTATGTCCATGATATTCGGCTGGCGAAGAAAAGCGACGACTTTATCGTTGTAGGCAGTCGGAACTTCCAAAACGCGAGAGGAAAGTCCCGAAGGGCCCGGTCTAGGAGGTGGCAACGGAGCCTTTAAAATACCACAAATTAGATCACAAATAGACAAAAACAAAAAGATGTTAGTTTGTTAGTTTCTTACATTGGCAAATGCGAGATCTTGCTCTCCAGCAGATCTAGACCGCCTACGCAGTTGCCAAGGGTTGATTTTATGCGGGTTAAGAAACGGCATATCGCATGGAACACGAGGATCCATGAATGTCGTCCTTTTCCATGTATGATCGATGAAAAATTGCTAATTTTGTTAGTTTTGTTAGTAATTAGTCATTTAAATGATGTTATATACTTTTCCGTTTCGGTCGAATTTTGTCTCCCAGCCGCGCGGAAGATCTTTGATGGGGTCAGCGAAGAAATTGGTGAAAGCGACAAGATCTCTGTTGTGTTGGTACCGATCGAAAGTGGCGACGTCTCGTCTTATTTTGGATATCATGTGTTTAAGCGAACTGTTCCTGTTGTACAAAGATAAACCCTCTTGGTTGGTGTGCAGAAGACTGAAGAAGTCTGGCCTGCATAAAAATCGAAGGGCGGGAGAGTAAAGATCGGTTGGTGTGCTGTTCGATGTCGAAGTTTCTACCCGTTCAGTCTCTTCTTGTCTTGATGTTATCGTCCTTCTTATTGACTGATACCTAAATTTCAAAATATTAGACAATTAAAAGCAATTAAGGTTTAAATTACCTCCTATCTAGCTGCTGTCTTTGTAATTCATTGGTTGAAGCTCGAGCACGGGTTAGCGATCCGTGATTTGGTCGCTGCCAAGTTGTCATTCGGTTCACATGGTCAATATAGAAGATTCTTCCATGGCTGTCGATTCTAGCTTCCCAGTCTAAGAAAAGATAATTTAGTGGTTATTTAGTATTGTGGATGACATACAAGGAGGTAAAGGATCTTCATCGCTGGTTTCGACTCTTTGATGTTTTACGCTTCGTTCTGGAATAGAAGGAAGTCTGGTAGATGTGATGTGTCTTGAAGTAGAAGAGTCTTGTTCAGGTTCAGGTTCTTCAGGAGGTGGCGGAGCTGGCTGATTGTGATGGCGGTTCGGCCGTGCATGGTGTGTCGGAGTGGGCGGACATTGAGGCGACATTGTTCCGGAAGCATTTCTGATGGCGACGGGTGGATGGCTAACTTGTCTAGAAAGAGGGCGATGGCTTCTGATTGGAGGAGGTTCATCCGATGCAGAGACCAAGGAATCTGAGCTCGATGAATGAGCTGTCAGTGCCATGGCACCATCCGATGACGTGCTCATTGCTTCAACAGGAGCAGGAGACGACTGCCTTCTTTCTCCAGCTGCCGGCGATTTATGGCGGTTAGTCGCTTCACTAGAATCGTGCTCAGGAGTCGCCAACGGTGCAGTCGAATCCCCTTCTACTGTGTGCGAAACAGGAATATCATCACCTTGTAGACTAGATGCATTCGACAGCTCATCAGTATCAACTATTTCAAAACTAAAAAAACAATTATCTCAAAGTTTTTAAGGGATTTTACATACCCGAAACTATCTTCAGGATGGGTCATTTTCTTGGCAGGTCTGGGAGGAAGAACGGGTCCTTCGCTGGGTTTGTTGCGTCTTTGTACTTCTGGAGGAGGAATTCTTAAAGAGCCGCATATTGCTCTTGTTCTTTCTAAAGGACGGTGTCTGGGAGGGTAAGCTCTTGGAGGGAGAGGAGGCGGCTCTTCTTCATCGCCGACAGGTGGATAAACGGTTTCGTACACCGATGACGCATGAGTTGGAGATTTATTACTCCAGATAGGAACATATTCCGAACTTTCGGGTACGTCGACGGTTCTTTGAGCCTCATGCGAATTCCAAGTTGGGAGATCTTTCGAACTCGTGCGGGATGAATCCGTATCGGAATCTTCGACTTCTTGATGTACGAAACCATTCGGAAGCGACGACTTTTTCTTCAGGAGTCTCCAACCTTTTTTCCTATATTTGGAAGAGCTTTCAGGCTCAGATTCGCTCTCAGAGCTACAATTCGAATGCTTAGCTCTCAAACGCATCAAATCCCCAGGTCGTGGCAAATCTCTTTTTTTAACACCTCCCACTCCTTCTTTACATTTTGTCCGACTCTCATCTTTCGTCACACACACGGACTCAATTTCCATCGGCTCCGATTGGGCCAAACATGAAAACGACAACCCGCTGTAATACCTGAAGCACATCATTTTCTTTTTGTCTAAAAAAATCAAAAAATTAGACAATTTTTTACAAAATTCAATCATTACCGTGTGTATTAATCAAGCCAACTGGAATATCTAAAAGCCACATAGCAGTCCCAGTACCACATCCAAGATCTTTGCTGTATTTAAGAACGGAAAGCATAGGATCTCGTTCATCTAAAGCAAAAACATAAAAATAAAAAATTAGTCATACAATAAGAGCAATTAGTCATAACAATTGATAAACAAAATATCAAAATGCTGTGATAAAACTTTGCTAGGCAAGGAAAAACAATTTTTCGAGCTTTATTTGGTTTTACGGGAAGTAAAGCCCATCCTCGTGATACGACACGGAAAAGAAAAACGGAAAACGTTTAGGTTACAAAAATGGAAGGTTTTCCCGCTTTTTCGTTGTTCAGGTTAGTAGAACAAGTAGGAACAGGATAAACTTTCCAGTAAATTCTACCAGTTACGAGTAGCCAAAAAAAAATTAGCTAAAAGTTAACTTCATATAGAGAGAAAATTTGTCAATATCTTGAGAACTATGGTTTTCTTATGTAAATGTTTATTTCTTTTTATAATTTTTCTGGTAAACGTTACTCGATATCGGAACTGACGGACTAAAAAAAACAAGCGTCTATCTCTTGATGGCGCAGCAGAAATTATACGAAACGTATGTTTACAAACATTTTAAGAGGAGGTAATTCGCTGAATTAAAGCTCGTGAATTGATGACGAGGACGGTCGTTAGCCTCGAGAGTGCGAAATAAAAGACACGAAAGGCTCAAAAAAATCAATTATGACAGATTTCTCCCCGTCAAAAACCCCATTAAAGTTTATTAAACGTCTTCGACTTTCGCGTTATTAATTTGGAAGGAATGAAAAAAGTAAAATACGTGTCGTGAATAAAAGATGTATTAAGGGCAAAACGGTCAGGTGATAACAAACGAAACGAGGTCAAAATGCGACCTCAGGAGTCAAAAAGATCACGTCCTCTATCGAAAAATGAGAAAATTAACGATAATTTTCCGCCCTCCTTTTTTCAACAATAGGAACAGAAAGGTAACATAATTTATCATGATCGGGTTAGCTGACAAGGCCTTTTATTGGCATTTCTATTTAGGAGGCTTGATTATTCTGGCTACTATCAGCACCTAGGAACTTTCACGGATTTGATAGCTGCTTGGTTGGCCTGAAGACGTTTCAAACATCGATTCCAAGTTCTGCAGCCCCCAGTCTCTTTAACGCGTGGAACTTGGCAGGTTGGGTATCCACCCATTTGTAGAGGCTAGGCGATAGATTCTTTTATCGGAGATAACGTTAAAACAGAGATAGGGGGGTGATGTAATTTGGGACAGATAAAGGCGAGGCGGGATAAGAAGGTTTTTAAGAAAGGGAAGGCGCGTTTCTGGGATGGGACGATAGCGGCTTCCGCTCCGGAAGTCACTCACGAAGAGGGATTCGCCGCTTTCAGGTGGCCGGACTAAAATTACCGCTTCCTTTTCTAATTCGGCATAGGCCACCCTAGTAATTGATTTCCGACGAAAATAAAACGAGGGGGATGTCAGATGTTTGAAGTTGACTTTTTGCAATACCTTTTTGACGCCTCCGGATGGATCCCTCCGGGTGAAAAAGTGCGATTCGGGTCGCTGTGGGATTGCTAACTGGGTTAGGCGTAGGAAGGACTCGACGTGGGGTTGTCTCGATGGCGAACGGGTTGCCCATGCGTCTCGTACAGATGGTTTGATAAATTTTTAGTACGTTTCTCCTTAAATGGCCGAGGAAAGGCGACCGCCTACATTTTTCTAGAAAGTGAGTCGTTGAACTTGATGAACAGATGGAAAATACGACAAAAGGCGTTTTTTTTTGTTTCTTCTCCAAAGGGGGGCAGGTAAAATACCGGAAGGAAGGAGTTCCGCCGGATGCCGATTTAAGAATTGACCCTCGAGATCCCTTTCTTGACTCCCATCGACCCCCACGAGCACGAGTACAAGCAGAAGCCATAGAAGAGAATCATTTCCAAGGGAAAATAAAGAAATCCAAACCCTGGCGAGTGTCAGCTGTCCCAAGGCGTCTACAAAGAAGATACCGGATACGTTTCCTTCCTATCTTCCAAGTATCCAATTCCAAATCCCCTTTTTCTCAATAATTGCGACTCCTCGAGGTGTCGAAAAGTTTTTCACGTGTTTATTTACACCCGGATTTGAAAGTTTTCCGGTCTAATGACGTCATTAAACGAAGAACCTGTAAATATTTACAACGCTGGAAAAACGTTTCCGTTCTATCTCGGTGCCCGATTGACGTAACTGAGGGTTCTATACGATAAAAACATCGTTTTTCTCGTACGCCTTAAGGTAAACACCGACAAATTTTAAATAGAGACCGACGCCGCACTGAACATGTAAGAAAAAACAACTTTTTGCAGCGCCATTTCATGGCATGAAAAGTAGGAAACATAAATTTAAGAGTCAAAATAATATTTTACACGAAAAATAACAAATTTAAACTTGTTTACACCTTCCTATTAGTAAAAAGAGATTTTTAATTTGGACCTAATCCAAAAAAGTAGACAACCGAATTCAAGGTTTTCCAACTCGGCACAACGAGAGAAAAACAAGCGCGGTTTGAAAAAAAAAATACGTTTTGAGGAATTTCGGTCATTTTTTTTCTCCCTCAAGGTAATCAAGAAGGGCAGCTGGAGAACATCTTTACCTGCGGCCCAACGCGTGCCTTCGAAAACGTTCGCTGGGATGAAATAGACGGAGAAAAGTTTAAGCCGGCCGGCGTACGTCATCGAGGAAGTTTGCATGGCGAAATGGGTCGTCACCGGCTTCTTTTATTGTTCATGCCACTTTCACTGAGGTCCCCCACCGATTTGAAAACGGCCCCGGATCCCAAATCAGAAAACTAGCACAGGCGGATAAGCCTAAATATTTTCACGCTTAATCCATACCAATAAAGAGTCTTACTCATTCAAGGGCATAGCGACACCACACCGGTTCCTAAATCACCCAAAAAGGATCAAAAATCAAGCTAAAAGGGGCCCTTTTCATAGTATAGGAACGAAATCTGGTTAAAAGGGCCCCTAGAGCCCAAAAAAAGTTAAAAATCAACCAAAAAATACTTTTTTTTGTAGTTAAGGAACAAAATCCAGTTAAGAAGGATGTCCACAAAGATCATATATCAAGCTAAAAATGGCCCTTTTCGTTACAAAGAAAAATAATCTAGTGAAAATAACCTCTTGTGTCCAAAAAAGATCAAAAACCTTGCTGAAAGGGCCCCAAGTGTCCAAAAAGGATTTAAAATTAAAAAATTAAGATAATAAGGGGCCCCTAGTGCCGAAAAAGGATCAAAATTCAAGCTAAAAGGGCCCCTAGTGCCCAAAAAGGATCAAAATTAAAGCTAAAGGGGCCCATAGGGTCCAAAAAGGATCAAGATTTAAGCTAAACCGGCCCCTAGTGTCCAAAACGGATCAAAAATCAAGCTAAAGGGACCCTGGTGTACAAAAGAGGATCAAAATTCAAGCCAAAAGGGCTCGTAGTGTCTAACAAAGATTATAAATCAAGCAAAAAAGGGCCCCTTGTGTCCAAAAAAGAACTAAACCTAGCTAAGAAGGGCCCTAAGTGTCCTAAAAGGATCAAAAACCTAGCTAAAAGGGCTCCTAGTGTCCAAAAAAGATCAAAATTCAAGCTAAAAGGGCCCCTAGTGTCCAAAAAGGATCAAAATTCAAGCTAAAAGGGTCCCTAGTGTCCAAAAGGGATCCAAATTCAAGCTAAAAGGGCTCAAAGTGTCTAAAAAAGAACCTAGCTAAGAAGGGACCCTAGTGCCCAAAAAAAGATCAAAAACCTAGCTAAAAAGGCCCCCTAGTGTCCAAAAAGGAATTTAAAAAATCGCGATAATAAGGGCCCCAAGTATCCAAAAAGGATCAATATTCAAGCGGGAAAGGTCCCTAGTGTCCAAAAAGGATTTCAAAAAATCACGATAATAAGGGCCCCAAGTGTCCGAAAAGGATCATATTCAAGCTAAAAGGGCCTTTAGTGTCTAACATAGGTTATAATTCAAGTTAAAAAGGGCCTTTTTCTTCACAAAGAAACATAACCTACTTAAAAGGGCCCCTTGTGTCCGAAAAGGATCAAATATCAAGCTAAAGGGCTCGTAGTGTCTAACAAAGATTATAAATCAAGCAAAAAAGGGCCCCTTATGTCCAAAAAAGATCTAAACCTAGCTAAGAAGGGCCCTAAGTGTCCTAAAAGGATCAAAATCGGGATGACCAGCCCTTCAGAAATTTCCCGATCTCCCGGTGGGCCTATCCGACCCTGCTATTGTGTTCTTCATCTTCTAACTCATGGGATCGAGGCAATGAGTACCTTTAATGAGGAACAATTTGGTCTTGACAGCCTTTAACTTTAATCGACAACACCGAAGCTTTTCAAGCCTGAACTACCCCAGAAGCGTCCGTTCCGCTCCTCTTTTTACGGTCCCAAGAAAGGTTCCCCGGTGGGATTTTTATTAAAAGGTGGGAAGTGATTTTATGAAGGCGACCAGCTTCTTAAAAGGCGAAGTGCCGGATGCGTAAATTCCGAAGGAAGGCTCGGTTTTATTATTTCCTTTCCAATAAAAACTAAATCGAATTTTTATGTACGCTCTTCTTTTTTCTCTTTTGAATTCTAGGAATCAGCCGCGTGTATCGAGCACCTAGATTATTAATTCAATGAAAGGGTTTAATTCAACGATAAAGAAGAGCAAGGTGTACACTATTGAGGCGATAAGGTTCATCCGTTTCGAATTTCTTTTAAAAATCTACGTCCCGCATCGAGGAAGTTCTAATTGACTCGAGGATGTGTCAAGGTCGTGGCAGTCACGAGGTCACGGGCGGCCCCTCAAAAAACCCATCCGGAGTCGACCAACTTCTTTCGGGCACGTTCCCGAGCCTGCCCCGTGTCGAGAACGCGTGGGCGATGGAAAGCTACGGATTTATTCATGTCAAACTCGTTTTTTATTTAGTACCTACTTAATACCCTTATTTATTTCCCAACTCGTTAACCGGGTAATTAGTAATAGTCCAGTCAATCTAAGCCTGGAGGTGGAAAAAAGTAAAGTACATACATAAGTATTTTGTTTTTCTACGGAAATGTGTAGGAATTGGTCCCCTGATTAACCGAAAAAAAGTCCGAGCCTCGTAGCTCGGAAACCTTTGGTCCTACAAAAAATCTTTGTAAATCACATCTGTAGCAAATTTTAAAAACTTTAATTTTGTTTTTATAAAATTTTTGAATGAAATTTTTTTTTTAAATTTACCACCACCCCTGCCTATTGATCGTTAATTGCTTTTTGAGAGTTGTTTTTAAAAGGTAATTAAATTGTCTACAACTTTTATTAAGTACTCTTTTTTGATTAGATGACGTCTTCCCTCCTTCAGAGGTCAAAATAGAAAACCCCGGTTTTTTCCACCTCGTAGCTCTGATACGTTTGATCCTACAAAAAATTATATAAGCTCAAAATTGTAGAAAATTTGAAAATCTTTAATTTTGTACTAATAATTATTTCGCCTACGACCAGCGGTTTTCGAGATATTGGCGAAAAAACGAAAAAAAAATCACCTTAAAACCACTCCTGAGGCCAAAGGGCAGGGGTTTCGGTTATGGACTTTTTTATAAGTTAATCAGGGAAACAACCCCTACACATTAAATATGTAACAAAACACATGTACCTTATTTTTTTCTTTTATTTTTTGGCCTTTTCGGGCTTAGATTGAATGGACTATAAAGGAAATTTTATCGAATGAAGCAATTTAGAAGAAGTCAAAACGCGATATTTTGAGTTCGCGAAGGTATTCTGACGACTCGGAAGTCCTTATTTGTATGCCGGGGACGGAGTCAGAAAGGAACTTCCTGTCGGCCCCCGGGTATGAGTAGGACAGGAAGGATGTCTAGATTCGGACTAACTTCAATGATCTCCATATCCACCGATGACTAATCATCGTAAATTTTGATTAGCCGAAAAACCCCGTTATCCTAGAATATTCGGGCCCGTTATCGCCTTTCCACTTCGAATCGGTTCCGTTTCACTTTTTTCCACCATCATGAGATTTCCCCGAACCGTTCCGCGGAACAGCGATATACGTGACTCAAGTCGTGTCTTACAAGACTTAAATTATGTTGAATATGTAATTGTATTCTGTGATGGAAAGGTGACATCCGGTAAAGTGAGGATACCTTATTCATGAATTCGACAGAAAAAAGGTTTTCTTTGTAACCAAAACGGGCATTAATTTTACTATTAATTTTTCTTTGAATTATCGCATAAAGTAGACGCGAACTAACCTTCTTGAACCTTCCAATTAGAAGAAAATCAAAGTTTTCTGGGCAATGAATTACGCATCGATTATGAAAGAGCTAATCCGCTGAGTGGAAAAGCTGAATGAAAAACGAAGTAAATCAGGAGCGGAAGCTGGTTGTACAAGGGAGAGTGATTGTGGTGCAATTTAGGTCTGCGGTACAATAAAAAGAAGTTTTAAAAAAACCTTCAAAAACGAATGGTGAAGACGTCGGGAGAGAAATTTCGCTCGGTTTATTCCAGCTCGACCGTGAAGAGGACCGCAACTTGGAAGAAATGACCGGAAGAAGTAGGAAAGATACAAAAAAATTGCTCGCGGTACCACGACGAAAAAGTCACACTCAGCAACCTAGAAACATTTCGAATTCGGCAACGATCGTGAAATTCCTTGCAAAGCAAATAGCAAAAATGAACGAGCAGTTCAGACATAATGCGAAAATGCCAGTGAGCCTGATTGAGGAGCTTTGAAACTTCCAAGATTTTTCGTCGTTAGGACCCTATTAGTCCAAGAGGCACTATTTTATGATTTCATCTTGTTTAGGACCATAAGGGTATTCCAAATCCAAGTTTGTAGGACACCCCCTTCTGTGCGCTATTTTGAAAAAACCGGCCAAATTTGGAACTTTTTGCAGTTTTTGATCTCTAGAGCGAAAACAATGCATTTTAGCGACTTGACCATGAAGTAAAAAAAGACAGATTATTAAATTCTGCGTCTAATGAGCTTTCGAAAGCCAAAATCGGTCCAGCCGTTCAGGAGATATCGATGGCCAAAAATGATCATTTTTTTAGGGCCAGTTTTTGATAAAATTGCTCACTTATTTCATGGTTCAGAAATGGGTAGCGTGTTGTGTGCCTAGCAGCCAAAGTTGGAAATCAAAATGTTCACAAAATTGAGGTTTTGAGCTCAAAAAAGAGAGAGAAAATCGATTAGAACGACATTAATTTAGAAAAGTGAATGACTCAATTTCCGATTAAAAAAATAATGATAATAATTCGCCCCAATTTTATATTTTCCACTTACGCCCATGTTTAGATGTTTCTATACATAAGTTGGTTAATTTTTCCATGTTTATGCAATTTCCTAATGCTTTCAGTACCGCAAGAAATGTTAGCCAATTTTATGTAACACATTGAGGTGTCCATATCGAATCTAGAACCTGGGAAAGAAACTTACCGACTTGAATAATTTGAATTTTCCGACGGAGGATACGCCCAGAAATTTTCGAGAACGTCAATCTCAAAAGGAGCTTTTTCCGCCCTTTTGTCAATCAAGAGATGACACCCATTTTAATAAAGAAACTCTTGAAAAAGCAAAAGCTGCCAGATTTCGAAATGGTTCACTTAAGCCCAAGATAACACTATGTCGGTGGGGAAAAAATCGTTAAATTTCGTTATCTCGCACCAAAAACGACACCATTATCACGTTTCGCCTATTTCAGAAGACACCCGAAAGTGGAAAAGCCCTCATTTTTGTACCTGAAATACCGAAGGCGCGAAAGAAAGGCACTAAAAACTGGGACACGTTTTCAACAATTTAAAGATGTTATTCTTGTACTGATAAAAGCTTATTTATGTTTTGGTGATTTTATATAAGTAACTAATAGAGGGTTAGAAAGTTGAATGTTTTAATTTTTTGAACAATTAAAATGTAGTTTTTGACTTACGTTTATGATGAGGAAGAACAGAAATTAGGAAATCGTAGCCGGTAAAAATTAAAAAACAAAAAAAAATGGGCTCGTAGCACGTGAGTGGAGCAGACTTGACTGGCTAACTAAACCGTGAACCTCGTAAAAGGATCCCCTCCGAAATAGTCGTTCTTTTTTTCGTGTAAAAGGGTGGGGATGAAAGAGCTCATTCATAAAACGTTTCCACTTCCATTCAAAAAGCGATTCCTTCCCCCCTCCTCTCGCTTTCGGATCGTTCGGCCGTACTACGCTATTTCCCTTTTTGTGGACAATGACTTTCATGAATGGGAAAGGCGATAGAGAAGGGGTGGAGAAGGAAAAAAAGGTAACCAATTGTTCGATAGTGTCGTTATCAGAAAAAAAAATTGACGAGGACATTTTTTTTTATCCAAAAATGATTAAATTCTAAAAATACAATCATGAGGAATAACGCGTAATTCGATAACAATTTTTGAGGTCACAAAAATCAACAATTTCAATAAATAAGTAGCCAATAATGGAGTCCGAAAATGAAGGTCCGGCCTTCCACGATGGCCAAATGCTAATTAAAAATTAATGTGTGGATGATAACTTTATAATGGATTTATGATCGACGAATCAATCGGACAAGGCTGAATGTAGCCTGAGAATGCTGTCCGCCTCGTTAATTTCAATGAAACTTTTCCAAGAGAAAGCTGCCCTATTAGCTATTGGATAGAATTTGAAGTTTCGTTTTGACTGTTTTTCGATGGATGGACAAATGGAATAGGAGGAAAACTTAAATTTTAAAAATAAAAAACAGAGACTTCAAGCAGGCAACTTCAAGATTATAGCACGATTTTCAGCTTCTACAGACATGGGAAACATTTTACAGGTTTATTTTGGCCAATTTTGTATGGAATTTGAGCATTTATCGCATGAGAGACGTTTTTCTGGGCGATTTTGACCTTAGAGATAAATTTTTAGTTTTTTTGTGGTAAAACATGCTTTCCTGGTCGACCCTTTGTTTCAGCCTGGTCTACCCTTTTCAGCTCAACTTTTAGCCCTTATTGACAATAAAGACCATTTTCTAGTCGATTGGGACTTGATTTATTTGGAGCTTGATTTTTAGCTCTAATTGACGTAGAAGACGCTCTTGAGGTCTATTTTTACGATTTTTAACTCGATTTTAGTCTCTGATTGACGATAAAGACATTTTTCTGGTCTATTTGGACCCTTTTCAGCTCAATTTTTAGTACTTATTGACAATGAACCATTCTCTGGTCGATTGGGACCCTTTAAAGCTTGATTTTTTAGCTCTAATTGACGTAGAAGACGTTCTTGAGGTAATTTGTTTACGATTTTTAACTCGATTTTAGTCCCAATTGACGATAAAGACAATTTTTCTGGTCTATATGGTTATGGACCTTTTGCAGCTCAATCATTATTATTTACTGACAATGAAGACCATTTTCTGGTCGATTGGAGCCCTTTAGAGCTTTATTTTTACTCTTTATTGACATTTAAGCCCAATTTCTTCAAATTTCGATCCTTTTTTTGGACAAAATAACGACTTTCCTGGCCAACGAGACGAAAAATAATCCAAAGCCGGAAAGAACGATAAAGGGGCTTCCTTTAGTCCATTGAGAAAATTAATCCTAACAATAAAAAAGACAGAAGAAAAAAACTATCAATTAATCATCCGGGCGGAAATATGAGTATAAAAAACTCTACGCGTAGGCCCGTAATAGACAGAGGTATCTTTAATTGTTGAATTTATTAGGTTTTGTTATTTCAAACCATGAGGGATATGATAATAAGGAAGGTACACTTCCTACCGTCTGGACCCTTTCAATAAAAAATAAATAGAAATCCCTTCTTTTTTATATCCTCCCGAAGAATTGACCACAAAGCACCTGTAGCTTGGGCAAGCAATTTTTTGTCGTCGCCCAAAGGGATAAAGCGCAGTTACAATATTGACAGACGGCAAATGACAAAAAACGAATCTTAATTCTCATCCGGGTGAAGATGATGGAACCCGGATGGAGAAATACCAGTTGCCGTCCTTGCATTCTTAATTTAGGCTGACATTTTATCAGTTTTACCCTTTTAGTTTAATTTCAACGAAGTAAAGGATATTGCACAGTTGATATTCAAATAATGACGCCGCAAATATTATAAATTAATTGTTTCGTAATTCGGTACCAAGGGCGAAGTCAAATCACGACTTTGGATCATTCGTTCAAATACTAATGGCTTGCATAGAAAGGAAATGAGTACAAGAATTACGATTATCAAAATTAGGGGGAACTATTCAAACTTCCTGAAAAATTTGGGGCTATATAGACCTCTCCGCAAACACTAAATCCACTGACCACATTCCCCAACTCCTACCAGGCGTCTTTCACTTCCCCCAACCACCCCAGTCCAATTTCTTCTTTTACTTTCCCCAACCTCCACCCTCTTCTTTCACCTCCCCCAACCTCCACCACGCTTCTTTCACTTCCCACAACCTCCCCTTTCTTCTTTCACTTCCCCCAACCTCCCCTTTTTCTTTCACTTCCCCAACCTCCCCCCACGCTTCTTTCACCACCCCATCCTCCCCCACGCTTCTTTCACCACCCCATCCTCCCCCCTCTTCTTTCACTTCCCCCAACATCCCCCCTCTTCTTTCACTTCCCCCAACATCCCCCTCTTTTATTCCCCCAACATCCCCCCTCTTCTTCCACTTCCCCCAACATCCCCCCTCTTATTTCACTTCCCCCAACCTCCCCACTCTTCTTTCACTTCCCCCAACCTCCCCCCTCTTCTTTCACTTCCCCCAACCTCCCCCCTTTTCTTTCACTTCCCCCCACGCTTCTTTCACTTCCCCCATCCTTCCCCCACGCTTCTTTCACCACCCCATCCTCCCCCACGCTTCTTTCACTTCCCCCAACCTCCCCCCTCTTCTTTCACTTCCCCCCCAACCTCCCCCCTCTTCTTTCACTTCCCCCAACATCCTCCCTCTTCTTTCACTTCCCCCAACATCCTCCCTCTTCTTTCACTTCCCCCAACATCCCCCCTCTTCTTTCACTTCCCCCAATCTCCCCCCTCTTCTTTCACTTCCCCCAACCTCCCCCTATCTTTTTTCACTTCCCAAATCCCCCCTCTCTGACCTCTTCCCAAAATAGCGGATCGAGAAAAGTTTATGATCGTTTCTTTTCAATTTTTGATATATTTTACAATAAAGGCGTTTTTAAGGCGCAAATCTATAAATTGGATGGTAGGACACGTGCCCTTTTTTTGGCCTCCTTTCTTATTTTCCCCTCGATTCTATGCCTGCGTGTGTTCTGAAACTGAAAACGATCGGCAATTCGGTCCGGGTCACATCTCCATTCGTTTCTGGGTAGAGATTAGGATACCTGGGGATTCTTTTTTTCACATTTTTCTCGCACCATTTTCGGAAATCTCACCCCGACGGGGGAGGTTCACACTTCCGGAGCGGATGTCCCTTCGGGAGAGCTGACAGAGGGCCGGAACTTGTGGTCTCCCTCTCTGGGTTTCATCCGCTCCCCCCGGGACGTGTTTTTGTCATTCTTGTTGTCCAGGTGTCCGATTTTTCCCTGACCTTCACAATCTTTCGCCTCATGTGTCACAATAAAAGACCCTTTTTGTCCTTTTAAATTGATTTACGATCCAGTGAAAGAAATGTGCCATCTCAACCGAGGATAATGGCCGTAGACATTTTTTTTCCGACAAACGACTTACTGACATCAATAAGGATATTTTTAACCAGCACAATCGAAAATTGATCCAAAATCCAAAGGACGATGAGTCTAGTTTCTTGCTAGCAATTCACTTCCATTGGGGCAAAAAATTGCTGTTTTCTTCCAGATTATAGCGCTTTTAGAAAATAGGCTATGGTGGACCACTGCCCGGGCACGTTTAGTGGATATTTAGTGTGTGTAGGGCTAGATCATAGATGGCTTTTTTCTCCTTGATCCAATTATAAAAACAAGGGATGAAAACCTTTGAAAATCTTGCGGCTGGCAGGTGTCGGTTGTTTATTCAAGGGTGGAATTAGGTACGTGATGGAAGAGATGCCGAGACGATTAAGGGAATGGACTTTCGGCGTTAGTTTTGATAACTTGCGACTTCCTCCCCCATTTGAAAAGGATGGAACCTAGACCCGAAAAAAAAGCCCTCCCTACTTTTTTTGCCGTTTAAAAATATATTTGTCTAAAAGTTATTTAATTAGTTCGCTTCAAAGTGGTCTCGTTCAACCAATATTTTGAGAGTTTCCGGCCCGTTTTTTAGAATAAAAACAGGGGAACGCTGTTATCTCGGCTGACCCCGGGAAGCTGTAAGGTCCATTAGTTTAAAGGAGCGACCGACCAGAACTACCACTTCCCTTGTCGCCATCCGTCCTTTTTGTAATCCATTGACTCCAAATTATAGTTTTCTTCTGTTAACACCTAGCCGGAAAGGGATATTTGAAAATGAAACAGGAAGTTTGTATTTTCTTTTCGATAAATTAATGAACTTTGTGGATGAACTTTGACCGACATGTTGAGCTGTTATCGTGTGTAAAGCCGTAAAAAGATAAGCAGCGAGTTGCTTGCTTTTAAAGATCCGAATGGACAAAGTTGATATTGATCCTTTTTGACACTAGGGGCCACTTTTAACTAGATTCTGTTCCTTTACGTCGAAAAGGACCTTTTGGGCTTCATTTACGACCCTTTTTGGACATAATGGGCCCTTTTGACTAGTGGGGGTCCTTTGCGACAAATGTATGGTCCCTTATAGCTTGGTTTTTAACTATTTTTATACACTAGGGACCCTTTTAACTAGAATTTGATTCTCTACGACGAAAAGGCACCTTGTAATCTTGATTTTGATCCTATAGGGGCCCTTTTAAGAAAATCTTGTTCCTCTACGTCAAAAAAAAGGACCTTTTGGGCTTGATTTTTGACCCTTTTTAGACATTATGTGCCCATTTGAAGACAATAGGGCGACTTTTAGCTTGGTTTTTAACCATTTTTGGAAACTAGTGACCCTTTTAACTAAGATTTTGATCCTCTACGACGAAAAGGGACCTTGTAATCTTGATTTTGATCCTTTTTGGGCACTAAGAGGCCCTTTTAAGTAGATCATGTTCCACTACGTCAAAAAGGACCTTTTGGGCTTGATTTATTACCCTTTTTGGACATTATGGGCCCTTTTGACTAGATAGTATTCCTTTGCGACAAATAGGGTCATTTTTAGTTTGGTTTTTATTCTTTTTAACTATTTTTGGGACACTAGGAACCCTTTTAACTAGATTTTGTTCCTTTGCCACGAAAAGGCACCTTTTGGGCTTGATTTTTGACCCTTTTTGGACATTATGAGCCCTTTTGACTAGATAGTATTACTTTGCGACAAATAGAGTCTCTTTTAGCTAGGTTTTTATCCATTTTTGTACACCTTTTTTGGACATTATGGGCTCTTTTGACTATATACTATTTGTTTGCGACAAATAAGGTCCTTTTAAGCTTGATTTTGACCCTTTTTGGATCCTAGAGGCCCTTTTAACCCAACGGACAAGAACATTTCGGACTCTTCTAGCCTAGATTATCTGAGGGAAAGAGTGACCACACAAACAGTACGTGGGTCCTGACTGTAAAGGATCGTAGGCGTGCTTAATGATTCCGCAAAAAGGCCAAAAAAAGAAAGGTATTTTCATAGACAACACCTCCGCTTGGGGAACCCGCCCCCGCAACCTTTCGCTCGATTCCCACGGCGCTTTTTCAAGAGAGGACATCCGACATCAATTAAACAACCAACTCGAACATAGCGCTTTCAATTTACGAGTCCCATCTCCCGCCGCATTCCCATGTCCGTTTCCACTCCACTGTGCCGAACATCCTTCGTCTTTTTCCCCTCTTCAATCGCCCACACTACAGCTTTTCCGGACAGCAATTTCCCACGTATTGTAAACTCGTTTTTAAACAGTAGTCTGATTACCGAAGAGGGGAATCAAATTAGATCCATTTTTTAAAAAGCAGGATGTAGCCCTATGTTATTAACGTAAGCGTGGCTACCCCACCAATAATAGGTACACCCTCGGGAGCTTAAAAAAAATTAAAGTTTTAAACGCACGCCTCCATTATATTTTCGTGTATAACAAATCACAAAACTGTAGGTAACGTTAATTTTTTTTATGAAAATTCCAAATGAGGTGTTGTTTTCCTAATCTTCCAGAATCTAAAGAAAGATAAAATTTGGTCACATGCTGCAATTTTATGCGTGCTTTGGCGACATCGAAACAAAACAACGTTATTGGAAACCTTTGTTCTAATTAAAAAGGTGAATTCGTTAAGATTCGTCATCCAAGGGAACAGAGATGATGGATCGGCGGAAGTTGAAAATGACATTTGGAGACAATGCTAGGATTTATAGATGTCAAATCCTTTTGACGGGATTACAGGGAGGGATCTAAAGGCGTCGCCGGCAGGTATTTGACAAGAGGAAGAAACTGTCAACCGTAAACGCCTGTGAGAAAAGTAAATATTCTAAAAACGGATGACTGGCAGTCTGATACCACCCACGGTCATTCAGTACGGAAAAAGGGATAAAAAATAATTAAAATATACATATAATGAAGATCCGAGTCACCTCCGGTTTAGAGGCACATGGTGAGGGGGATAAAACGGCTTCACTCCAGTTTCTGTTAAGAAGGAAAAGAAGAATTAGCCGGGGAGGGATTTTCTTTAATTCCTTCCTACTTTGCTTAGGGGGGAAAAAACCCAAGGTGACGGAAATCCAGAGGGCAAATAGGCTTAAGGGACAATAGGTAGGCATCTTTTGTCCTTATAATCTTCAATAGCTCACATTACAAATTGTTTATAAATTGAAACAGAAAAGCCCATGAAAACTAGCAGGCAGGACACATAACCCAAACTCTTGTAATTTCTCAGCTCCTTATAGATCCTCATAAAAGATCTGCAGCTTTTATGTCAATTAGGTCTCAGGAAGCTGAGAAAATGTTCTTTTTCAATTGAGCCACCACTCATACTCAAATTATAGGACGAGAAGCGATGAAGCAGTCTTCACTGAACAAAACACGCCCCCCCCCCCAACAATTTTTCCTCTTTTAAAGCCATTTTCCCATATAAAGTCAGTTTTCTTAATTTTTTAGCCATATTATGTCCATCTTTTGTATGACACACTCTACCATCAGCAATTTTGAATTTTGGAGAATTATTGAATAATGGGCTATTTGAGCAGCAAATTAGCTCAAAAGAGCCTGCATTCACCCCTTTTTTTTTTTTTTTTTTATAGGCACAAGCACAACAGGCATAAGATGTACATACAAAGGCTTGGAAGATACTGACATGTGCTGTCCTCTGTCAATTGAAAATAGAAGTAACGAAATTTCGAACTTCTACCTCTTGTATTATAAAAATAACTCAATTTTTTCAACCAAAATTACTGAAGTCGAAACATTCAGTAAGCTTGCTGATAAAGAAAAGAAAAAAAAAGAAATTGTAGACAACTTTGTATTCTGATACACAGATTTCACTAAATCAATAATGAATGTTAAACTTTTTTGATTTGGAAATTTTAATAAGTAGATGATAATAGACTTACGGAGGAAGTAAAGTCCGATCCAGTCCTGTTGTGAAGGGGTTTCGATGGACCAGGACAGCTGCGCCCAAATGGACGGAGGCTCCCTTTGGACCAAATGAACTTCCGCATGGAGCCACGACCATCCTGCGCCTGCTGCCCTTTGCTGGAGAGGAATCGAACTTTGGTTCGCATATAAACTGAAACAATTATTAGAAATTATAAAGTTATACAGTGTAAAACTCATGAGCCCCAAATTCTCTCCTAGAACTGGGCGATGGGAACTTGGCTTACATTTCTATGACGGAATCGCTCTCGTTATGAATCGGCGTGACGCCGGATGCGAGTTCGCTAAGGTCTTCTTCATTATGAGCTGCTCCTGTTGCGTTTTCCTCAGAAGTTTCATTTGCCTCCTTGACGTCACCATTTTGAGGGTGATGTTCTCGTCCATCGCCCTCAACTCTCCTCTCTTCTTCGCTTCCGGCCTGACAACACTCGTCCACTGTGACAACCTAATTCATTACCTGCAACAAATAATCATTTCATTAAATGAAGCGACCAAAGGGTCGATCACTCTATAGCCATCGCCAACATGGCAGCATAAGCCACAAAATCCCAAACCTGAACCCCCCTCAAAAAGGGCCAAAATCACGAAATCGATACACCATCAAAATTCAAATATTTTCATCAAATAAAAAAGCAAAAATACTCTTAAAAATTAAAATTCAACTCACTTTAGACTCCAAAGCAATGCATAACTTTCATTCAGAAACCGAACACAAACTTAATTCAAAAATGCAACTGCTTTTGTATTAATTTTGAGGTCACTTTTGCCAAATTTAGCAGAAAAAAACAAGTTTTGACATTTGTACACTTGACAGGATAACTGTACACAAAACTCAGATCCGGGACATGACAGTGTTGTAATTTTCTCAAGTTTTCTTCAATTTTTTTTTCTCTATAATTAAGTTTATTTAAAGATTTTTGTTTGATTTACTTTTAAAGATATCAAAAATTGTTTCCCAAAATTAATCATTGTTCAATCAAAAAGTTTAAAATGATTTTACGTAAAAGGGAAGTTTTGATAAGAAAAGTTTATGTTGGTGAACATGTTGAAAAGGCGGGGTTTTAAAAATGACTCCTGTTTCGTATTTACAATCATAAACGGTGATTTAAATCTTATAATGTTTGGAGCAGAGTAGAAAAGGGTTTTTGTAATATGTATAACTTTGGCAGTTGGCTATCTTTGGCATCACCATGGAATCAAAGCAACCCACGCCACAAAAATGTTTACATTACAAAAAACACTCCGTGAAAACCTCGAGTGTTCTGTTCAATATCCCAATATCGCTATATAATCCATTACCCAGCCCCTGCATCTCACGATGGGTTTTTGGACCGTCTAGACCGTTTTGGAGGCTCGGGCTTCTTAGGTGGTTTGGGCAGTTTAGGCGATCTGGGCATTTTGTGTGGTTTGAACAAGAACCGTTGGGGCGGTTTGGGAGGTCTGGGCAATATGGGCGGTTTGGACAATTTTGAAGGTCTGGGCTACTTGAGTGGTTTAGGCAGTTTGGACTCTTTTGGAGGTCTGGGTTGTTTGGGTGGGTTGGAAAATTTGGGAGTTTGGACAGTTTTGGAGGCCTGGGCCGTTTGGGGGACAATTGGAGAAGTTCGGGCAGCTTAATTGATTTGGGCGATTTGGGTAGTTTTGATGGTATGGACAGTTTTTGGACCACTGCATTGGTGGTTTGGGGCTTGGGCGATCTGGGCAGTTTGGGTGGTTTGAAAAATTTGCTTCTCTTGCATATTTTGGTGGTTTGGGGGCTGAAATTTCGATTTTTATATCACGATTTTTGGTATGTTGGATTTTATTTCTATATGCACCACTATTTGGGGGGTTTTGGACAGAAAACTGTTGCCTTTTTCGCGGATGATTGGGGGAGGGGGGGGGGTTAGGGCAGAAATTTAGATCACTCAATACCACGATTAGGGGGGTTTTGGATAGAGAATATTGGTTTTAACAATAATTTAGAAGTTTTACAAAAAATTATCTCTTTGTTGCTTTATTCGTGGATTTATTGGAGGGTTTTGGACAGAAAATTGGCTTTTCCTTGGATATTTTGGGGGTTTGGGGCAAAAATTTCGATTTTTATACCACGATTTCTGGGATTTAGGACGGAAAATAATTGTTGGCTTTTTCGCGGATAATTGGGGGGTTTGGAGTAGAATTTAGATCTATATACCACGATACGGGGGGTCTTGGATAGAGAATATTGGTTTTGACAATAATTTAGAAGTTTTACAGAAAATTGTCTCTTTTGTTGCTTTATTTTTTGGATTTTCTTCGTGTACCACTATTTGGAGGGTTTCGGACAGAAAATTGGCTTTTTCTTGCATATTTTGGGGTTTGGAACAGAAATTTCGATTTTCATATCACGATTTTTGGGATGTTGGATTTTATTTGTATATGCACCACTATTTGGGGGTTTTTGGACAGGAACTTCATTCAAAGAATATTTGTCCTTTTGTTTATGTCTTATAGAGTCCAGAAGCCTTCTAATTCTAGTTTTTGTTCAGACAAACGTTTTTTAATAGATCGAGTGCATCCGGAGAATTAAAATAACCCGGGTTTTATTTGAAACCCCACCCGAAACCCTTTTACCACCACCACCTGCCAATTCCAGTCTGACAGTTCCTTTACAACCGTCAACAAACTTTTTCTCGCTGAATCGAAAAATCGGGATTCTTCCTCTAGATTTAAACGCATGAATCACAAATTAGTCATCTCGTTGTTCATCTAAAATGACGTCTTTTTAACTTAAAACGAAATATTTAAAACAAAAATCGACATGGTCGCCGCCGATCTTTTACCGGAATGCCTTCGGGATTCACCCAAATTCAGGTAATTTATTTTAATTTGTTTGCTTACGAGACAACGTTATCGAGCAATTTAAAAGCTCGTAAATTTAACTCGTTTTATCATCCTTTAAATAATTATCTCGAATTTTATTTTATTTTGTTTGGAATTTTTATGATTTCCGAAAAAGAGGGCACGAACAGGATGCAGTTTTATGCTTGGCTTAATTCTCCAACTCCTAATTATATTCACATGCCATCTTAGTTTTTGAAGACAAAAACGTTGATTTTCTTTTATTTACCTTTTATCTACGATTGGAATTTGGAATAATTAATGAAGACACATGTTGCACACGTGCTATGTACGTCAGAAGAATTAAATTGGACTAAAAAACGAAAACCAATAAAACTTAAAAGGATGTTGAAACGTGAAAGTTTTCTTTTCTCACATAAAACGTGATCCTAAAAAAAGAACAAAAGTCATCATGGAGTTCATTTATTGGGAAACTGAAATAATGAATTGGGTTTCAATCAATTCTTGATTGATTATTTTTTAATTTTTTTTTGGGGCTCACTTTTCTTGCCTATTGATCTTTGTAGGTCTCAAGTCATAGGCAATACTAAAACAGGTCAGGTACCCATCATGCACTTTTTTTTTTGAGTTTCCCCATTGTTTTGACTTTTGAGGAGTAACCATCATACTAGACTGCTAGAGTAAAGAAGTAGAGAAAACTGGCCCCAGAATAGATGAGGGTTTCTCTTATCTCAAAATCCTAGTTGAACGACTTCTTTTAAACAAAGAATGATTTTAAAATTTTATTGATTTTTTATCTTAATTTTTTTTCCTTATCTCAAACAACGTATCTAATATTTTATGATGAATTCTTTCCTACAATAAATACTAAAATCAGTGTTGCCACTTTATGCAAAATTGAAAATTTTCGAAACTGGTGGCCACCCTGGTAATTGAGACAGCAGTTCATCAAAAAGTGTTTCTTTTAAACTAATTATTCCTTTAATTGACTTTAATGAGATAATAGTTGGGCAGAAGAAAATGATGATTTCACCATCTATCTCTACTTTTTAATGGATTTACACTAAAAAATAGAAAGTTTACTTTTACCCGAGACGAATTAGTTGGCGATCTTCCAAAATCGTTAATGAATGAAATTTATTTTTAGATCCTTTTATGTATTTTTTATTCATTTTTAAGGGCTCAGCTTGCGGAAGAAGAGGCGCAGATCGAGCTTCTGGAACTTAAATTGGAAAAAATACTAAAATCCTGTGGAGCGATGATCGATGCTGGGAAAACTTATGCAGCTCAGCAGACGACTTTCACCAACAGCCTTTGGGAGCTGAGTTCTTGCTTCAGGGACGACCCAGAGGCGACTTCAAGGCTAAACAGAATCATCCAAACGCTACAAGAAATGACCAAATACCAAAGCATCCTTTTAGACCAAGCTTCTAGGACGATATTGAAAAATTTAACAAACTTCGTCAAAGAGTAATTAAAATACACTAAAGCACATGATTTTAGATGATTTCTCTTTTTTGAGCTCATTCTATTTGGTTTTTCAGTGACATCAAAAGTGGTTGGGACTCTCGGCAGCATTTCGATAAAATCTCGAGCGACCTTGACATTGCAATTTCAAGGCATTCCCAAGTTCCAAAATCGAAACCCGCAGAAATCGAGCAAACCCATGGAATATTACAAGCTACCATCGCATGTTTCAGGTAAAAAATCTCTTTAAAAAAAGAAAAAAAAATGACCTTGGATTTCACGGTTCAATACTTGTTTAGCCGTTGCCATATCTTTTCATCCCTTTTGTCAATCGACCTCATTTTAAAAAACCAATTTTTTTCAGACATACCGTCTTAGATCATGTTTATTCAATTAGTATGCTTCAGTCGAGAAAAAAACCGGAGATTTTAGGAACTGTGAGTAATTTGATATTTTGTATCGGATTTTATTGATTGATTTTTAGCTCTTGTCTTACATTCAGGCGAATGTGATTTATTTTCATCAAGGTCACGATTTATGCGAAGGTCTACAGCCCTTTTTGAGGACGCTTGATGAAGAGGTATTGAAAAATTTACTTGATTTTTGCAATTTAAAGGGTTTAGGGCATCAGTTGTTCCTCATTCTGGGTAAATCGCCCAAAAAGGGAGGGCTGGTGTGCCAACTGAGCTCAGAATTGCCCTAAAATTGATGCAGGGGTGCCAAATAAGGTCAGAATTGCCCTAAAATTGATGCAGGGGTGCCAACTGAGGTCAGAATTGCCCAAAATTGGAGGCAGGGGTGCCAACCGAGGTCAGAATTACCCAAAAAATTAGCTCAGGTGTGCCGCCTGAGGTCACTCAGAATTGCCCAAAAGATGACGCAGGGGTGCCAACTTAAGTCATAATTGCCAAAAAAGGGAGCTTAGAGGTGCAACTTAAGTCATAATTACCCAAAAACGGAGCTTATTGGTGCCAACTTAATTCATAATTGCCCAAAAAGGGAGCTTAGGGGTGCCATCCGAGGTCAGAGTTACCCAAAAGGTTGCAGTAGTGCCAACCAAAGTCGAATTGCTCAAAAAGAGGGCACCTTTTTAAACACCAAACAGAACAATGTCAAGGTATCAGGGGCGGACTAGCCCAGTGGGTTTGGGTCGGCATCCACCTGTGAAAAAGTCATTGAGGCACTTAAATGCCCATAGCTTCCATAATTTTTTACTTATCTTATCATTATTTATATTTTTGGAAAGCTCTTTTAAATAGCTTTCCAACCATATAACCATCAATAAAATCGGTCGAAAATTATAGAAGTTACGGGAGTTTAAAGTTTCATTCCTAAAATCATGCCTTATTGAATGTGTTAGAAAAGCCATGGGATTCCCTTTATATCTTGGAAATGGCTTATCTTTCAATTATCATGAATTACTTTATGTTGAAATTCTCATAAATTTTATTTTCCTTGGAACACTCAACACTCCTGCAATTTTGAATGCTTTTCTTTTGTGTTATTATTCCAAAAATTATCGCATTTTTACATCTTAATCCTTACCTTCAAAGTATTGTACACAATGACTCATTTTGTTATCATTCGTGATATGTGCTAAAACTGGCACTCTAGTTTTTATTTTAGAAAAGTTTCACGTTTGAAAATGGCTCCTTTAAAACGTTTAAGAGTTTCATTCAGAAAGGTATTGATTTTTAATATTTTTGGCTCTTTTTTGTTTGTTTATTATTAGGTCGTTATGATGAGGTCGGATTCGGGGAAGTTGGACAAAACGTTGGGAAACAGACATGCGATGGTTATAAATATCGATGAACTTGAAAGTTCTGAGCCGATGCAAGGATACCTCTTTAAAAGGACGTCGAACGCTTTTAAAACGTGGCATAGGCGATGGTTTTGCCTGAAAGATAGCCAGCTTGTTTATAGAAAAAGGACTGGCGAAGATAATTATACGGTTATGGAAGAAGACCTTCGGCTTTGCTCAGTCAAGCCGGCAGTTGATTCCGAAAGGAGGTTTTGCTTCGAAGTTATCTCACCGACAAGAAGCCATATGCTTCAAGCAGATTCCGAAGAGATGTTCAATCGCTGGATTCTTGCTTTGCAGAAAGGCATCGGCGCAGCACTTCAGTTAGTTCTCAACAACCCAGACTCGAATCCTAGTTATAGCACAGCTATTGAAGATTCTAGCAATAACAACAAAAAAACCAAGTAGGGACTTTGAGTATCAAGAAAAGGCCATACTGATTTTGTATTTTTTGTCTTCAGAATTTGGGATCAATTGGCCCGAATACCTGGGAATGATTTATGCTGTGACTGCAAATCTCCAGACCCTCGCTGGGCGAGTATAAATCTCGGAATCACCCTCTGCATCGGTAAAAATTAATAAAGTGCCTTTTTTCTTGTTCTTATTTAATTTTAGATTGTTCTGGAGTGCATAGAAGCTTGGGCGTTCACTATTCCAAAGTTCGGTCGCTAACATTAGATGCATGGGAGCCGGAAATCCTTAAGGTGATGGCCGAGCTTGGAAATCAAATAGTCAATAATGTTTACGAGGCTAAAATTGATGCGACTGTTGCTGTCGCTACTCCATTATGTTCGAGTGTGATAAGGGAAAGCTATATAAAAAGAAAATGGGTCAATAAAGACTTTGTGAGTCCGCTTTCATTGTCTCCTATAAGACCGAAGCGGAAATGGTCGGTGAGGAAGCTCCGGCGGAGGACGAGAAGTGCTGAAAGCAGTTTTAAACGTCAGAGCGTCAAAATGCCCATTAAGGAAACCAAAGAGGATGTCGCAGTTGTTGGAGAAGAGCTAAATGTCACATCCAAAGCGCCTCATCTTGACCAGTTGGACTCTGATAATGATTCCACAGATGGTGAAGAAAACACAGGTACTGATTTAAGTAATCGTAACTCCAGGACGTTTGGTCACATCAAAAAAGTGATCTAAGTAAAAGTTACTGGAAATCAAGCGTAGAATCCATTTCCATCATCAAAACATAGGGTTCAAATTAAAAAAATGAAGCTAGGGTCGTTCTGGAGCACCCTGTTTGTTGGATCCAAAAGTTATCGATGACAATTGATTCCTTACTTAAAATTAAGGGGGGTTTACTTTGATACTTTTTTTCGTCGGCTCAAAGATTTGGCAGATAATCGACCGGTCAATGTTAAGTGGCACAGTATTCGTAAATCCATAACATGTGGTCTGATCAAAAAAGTGTTCTGAGTAAAAGTTACTGGAAATCAAGCGTAGAATCTATTTCCATCATCAAAACATAGGGTTCACATTAAAATAAATAAGCTAGGGTCGTTCTGGAGCACCCTGTTTGTTGAATGCAAAAGTTATCGACGCCGATGGATTCCTCACTTAAAATTAAGGGGGGTTTACTTGGATACTTTTTTTCGTCAGCTCAAAGGTCTGATGGATAATCAGCTAGCATGCCGGAGTACCTCTACCTGCAGAAAATATACCTTCTCTTTTTTCAGTTACTGAAGAAGACATAAGCAAACTGAGCCCGACGAACTTACTCCACAAAGCATCAGCAGCTCATAATCTACCTGTTATGTGTCATGCCATGGCCCTTGGTGCTGACAAACATTGGGTCAACCCTGATCAAAATGGGATGACGCATCTCCATCAAGCAGTATTCAGCGTACGTATTCATTTTGATCAAATAACCGCTGAACATACTTTTTAGGGTTCTGTGATGGCTTGCGAATATCTCCTGCTTAACGGTGTCAAGATCAATTGTCAAGACATAAACGGGAAAACTGCTCTGCACCACGCTACTGAGCTCGGACATACCCAACAAGTTTGCCTTCTTCTCAAGCATAGAGCGGACCAGCATTTAAAAGACAGCGAAGGAAAAGAACCTCTAGATGCTGCCATCAATATGGCACATGCTGATATAGTAACGCTATTACGTCTTGGGAGATTAAATGAAGAAATGAAAGACTCCGAAGCAGGCACTGGTGATGACACCTTCAACGATGTCGTGCGCGACTTTTCCCAGCTTATATTCACAAGTTCTGGAAAAGTGATCCGCCCTGATGACGCAGAAAAACCATTATAGCGACCCAAGTGCCAAATCCATTGAAGGACATTAGCACCTTAGTTACCTAATGGTAGTTATGCTGAACTACTTAATGGTGCTTATTCAACGAATACTCATAATAGATCTTGCCTTTATTGTGTGATAGCCTTTGACAGAGATCTGATTTTTTTATGGTGATATCCTTTTTTTATATAAAATATTATAAAATGACATATATTTGAATTAAAGTGTTTAGAATAAAGATTGCACTTATATCCAGATGGCTTTTCCTGTTATTAAGTCTAAACTGCATCGTCCTGTGCAGACAAGTTGTACTGCTCGAGGAAGTGCCTTTTTTTCTGCAGCGCCAATTTTGACCTTGAGCGTTTCTACGGTTTCGCCGATATCGATCGGAACGACTTCTTGAGCGATGATGGCGCCGCCGTCGACCTCGACTTCGACAAAATGGACCGTACATCCGGAAACACGCACTCCAGCTTCTAGCGCCTGGTGCCAACCATTGGTCCCTTTAAACGAAGGCAAAAGCGCTGGATGGATATTTATAAGCTTCCCTCTCCATCTCGACACAAAGCATTTCGTCAAAATCCTCATAAATCCGGCAAGCACAACCATTTCAACATTCGCATTTTCTAAATGTTTCGTTATTTCCTTTTCAAAATCGTCTCGCAGCACATATTTTTCATGAGGTATAACCTAAAATACTATTTAATAAAAATTACTAAACAATAAATACATACCACAGTTGGGATTCCTGCTTTTTTGGCCCTTTCGAGGCCTAGGACTCCATCTTTATTTGACACCACTAATACGATTTCTCCATCTATGTCACCACTAGTTATGTTGTCAATAATAGACTGAAAAATGAATTAATGAGAGCTCAAATTAGCAGGTGCGGACTGGCCCGTTGAAAACCCACCCACAACTAAGGTCCCATTCCGTCCCTGCAAATTAGTGATAATATACCTGTAGATTGGTCCCACTTCCTGAGATGAGGACACCAATTCTTTTGGTGACGGTTGCTTTTTTCACTACGCCTCCTATGTATGGCTTCATGAGGGGTGTGAGGACTTCAGAAAAGTTATGGATTTCGACTTGAGATTCGTTTGGGAGTCTTGATTTGACTTCGCCGATTATGTGGCTGTCTTTTAGTTTTGGTAACACTTTGTCTTTGTTTTCTTGCGCAAGAATGAGGACTAGGCCGACCCCGCAGTTGAAGGTGCGAAGCATTTCCTTTTCGCTGATTCCACCAATGGTGGCAAGCCACGGGAAGATGGGAGGCATAGGCCACTTTTTGACGTCGAGTTCTACTTTGACTTTTTCGTTCAAAACTCGAGGGACGTTTTCGGTAAGTCCTCCTCCTGTAATATGCGCTACAGCTTTGACGTTTCCTTCTTTCAAGACTGGAAGGACTTCTTGGACGTAAATTCGGGTTGGAGTGAGGAGCACTTCTCCTATCGTTTTGTCGCAGAAAGGGGCTTTGTCTTTGACGCTTATTCCAGCGTTGTCGAGCACTTTTCTGACAAGGCTGTACCCATTGCTGTGAACGCCAGAACTCGGTATAGCAACCACAAGATCGCCTGGTTTGATGTCTGATTTTGGAAGTTCGCAACCTTTTTTGACAGCTCCCACGGAAAAGCCGGCCAAATCATAGTCTCCTTCTGCATACAAGCCAGGCATTTCTGCAGTCTCACCGCCTGAAATTTAGGGAAGCAAATAAGAGCCATTGCTCATAGAATACTGCAGTTCGCAGAAGAGGACCTTGAAGCTTGGACTTGGCAGCACAAGATGCTTCTTTGTGGCCTCCGTGCCAGTTCATCCAGCCTTCTGCGGCATCCTCTAACTTACCAACTAAAGCGCAACCAGACATTTTGCACCCTTCAGCAACACCAGCCACAACATCACTAGCAACACCAACTTCCAATTTGCTGCACGCAAAATAATCCAAAAAGAAGAGCGGCTCAGCACCGTGGCATAAAATATCATTGACGCACATCGCAACCAAATCAATACCAATGGTCCTATGAATTCCGCATGCTTGTGCTATCTAAAAGAAGTTGTATTGATAATAAAGGCTTTTTTTAAATTTACTTTTAGTTTAGTTCCTGCTCCATCAGTGCCCGAAACTAAAAGATGATCTTTGTAGCCAGCAACTGAAGTGTCGAAGAATGCTCCAAAACCACCAAGAGATGAGATTACTCCAGTCCTATTTGTGGAGCCTGCGCTTGGTTTTATTTTGGTGACAAGCATATCTCCTGCTGAAATATCAACGCCGCTTGCTTTGTAGCTAAGTTTCCCTTGATTTAGAACCCACTGCGGGATCCCTTTATGTGCTATGTCCTTCCTATAATGGCCTCCGTTGAACTTAATCATGGAGCACGCTTCCGTCGCCTTGGCTGCAGCAGTTATAAGGGATGGAGCGATGCATACGTTGATCAAAACTCTTCCTCCATTGGTCACCCATTGCTCGTTCTTTTTCGTCGTCCCACAATGAAAAACTGTTATCGCTGGCAAATTATCGACCGCTTCAACCTCTAAAACTGAATTAAGCATAAATCCTGAAAAATTGCTTAACCTGTTATGATATCCCCTTTGCTTGAACTTTCAGGATATCCTTTGCTACACATGACGACACCAACCGCAGAAACGTTTTCTTTCCAGATAAGCTCAGTATGAGCAAGTTTTCCTTCACAGCAAGCCTGACCAAAATTAAAAAATTGATTTTTCTATCTTTTTATACCTTCATGACTTGATATAGGTTGCTTTCTAATAATGGGAGAATGACTTCGGTTTCGGGATCACCAAATCTGCAGTTGAATTCTAAAACTTTGGGGCCATCTTTGGTCATCATAAGGCCAGCATAGAGGACACCGACAAATGGGATTTTTTCGCTTTTCATGCCATCGACGGCTTTCTGGAGGACATTTTTGGTGACCCATGAGAGTTCTTTTTGATCGATTAATGGGCAAGGGCAGTACGCTCCCATTCCACCGGTGTTACCACCTTTATCGTTTTCGAAAACTCTTTTGTGGTCCTGCGACGGTAACATTGGCTTGACTACTTTTCCATCTGTAAATGCCAATACCTAAAGAAAACTTTGATGCTATTTCTTCTTTTTTCAACATACTGAAACTTCTTCGCCTTCCAAAAGCTCTTCAATGACAACCGTAGCACCTGCATCGCCGAATTTTTGGTCTTTCAACATCATATCGACTGCTTCACATGCTTCATCATTGTTGGCGGCCACGATGACTCCTTTTCCAGCAGCAAGACCGCTCGCTTTGACCACATGAGCTTTGAAATTTGCCCTACAAAGATTTTGACAAACGAACTTGCATGCAGAATTCCTTACGTTTTGATAAAATTTTTAGCTTTCACTGGGTCGCTGAATGATCCAAATTTCGCAGTCGGAATGTCATGTCGCATCATGAAATTTTTCGCCCAATCTTTGTCCGATTCGATTCTGGCTCCTGCAGCTTTGGGGCCGAAGCATAGAACGCCTGCATCGCCCAAAGCATCCGCTATACCTTTCGCTAAAGGAACTTCTGGCCCCACGACGACCATTTTGACATTCTGAGTCTTCACCCATTCGCATAAAATCTAAAATAAAACCAATTAAAATACCATAAATTATAGGTGAACCGTACGTCAAAGTTATCAGTATCGATAGCGACATTTTCGACTTTTTTCGCAGTCGCTATTCCATATCCACCAGGCGCAGCGAAGACATGCTTCACCTCCGGACACTGCGAAAGCTTCCAGCAAATCGCATGCTCCCTTCCTCCACTACCAATCACAAGAACGTTTTCCATCATATCTAAACCAAAAAAAAAAATTAAATAAAACAAAAACCAAAAGCTACAAACCTACAATCAACAGGTGGTTTGTAAAAAACTGGATTTTAAACCTCCTAAGTGAGAGAAATAACAGAAATAGAGGCTTCTTGATTTGTGTTATGTAACGATATTTACAAAAAAAAACGATTAAACTCTTGTTTTTGTTGTTTTGTTTTTTGATAAGCCGGTAAGACGTCACACGATAAAGAAGGTTCTTTGACTCATAAAACCTTGAGCTTGAACAGCCGATCAGGTTTTTAATTAACCGGTTATTGATTAAAAAGTCGATCCGTTTCCTTCTCCTCATAATCGAATGCATGATGGAATGGAAAATATTGAAATCATAACTTTTTCAGCCTGCTGTAGGATTATTGCGAGGAGGGGGTGTTTGTGTAGCGATATCACATCCTTTTGTAGCTTAAGTTGAGGGACAAGCTAAGAAAAACTGGTGGGTTTGGTTTTTTTCGGTGGTTCAGCTGCTTTGGGTGGTTTTGCTAGTTTGGGCAGTTTGTTTGGTTTGGGTCATGGGTGGCAGTTGGGCGATTTATCGCTAATTAAGCTATTTTTTAAAGGCCCAATTGGGCAAACCTGAAAACGCACAAAATTGGGCGTTTGGCAGTTTTGCCATTTTGGACGATTTATCGCAAATTGGGCTACTTTTTGAACGCCCAATTTGGCAAACCTGTAAACTCACAAAATTGGGCGTTTGACAGCTTTGCCATTTTGGACGATTTATCGCAAATTGGGGTACTTTTTGAAGGCCAAATATGGCAAGCCTGTTGGGTGGTATTGCTGGATTAGGCTGTCTAGGCAGTTTAAGTGGTGTAGGGGCCTAGTGTTATTGCGTGTGTAGGGCCTAGGGTTATTTGGGAGATTTGGGTAGTCTGGGCGGTTTTGGGAGGTTTTGGTGATTGGGGCGGTCTGGGAGCTTTGGGTGGTTTAGGTGCTTAGGGTTATTGGATGGCTTATCTGGTCATAATGGTTTGGACGGTCGCTTTCGGGTAGGTTTGGCCTGTTTGTCCAGGGTTATTGGTACATATCGTTTGAATTCCAGTTAAAAGAAACTTGAAAAACATTTAAAAAATGCTCAACTAAAGCTCTGTCTCTGGATAACGACTATGAGTGTAGACTCAACTCAAAAATAAATTTTACGATTTCTCTCTGTGGCTCCCTAAAAATTTCAAGTCGATGAGTCCTCACGGAGCTAATAATTTTTGAGTTACCTCTCACACACAAACCCGGAGTTTTTTTTATTTTTTTTTATTTTTTTTATTGAGAAGTTGTATTTTTAGCACAGTCTTCTCTGTGATTTTTAGGTTTCGGAGTAACCGGTTAACTGAAACAAAGGAACTGGATGTCAGTTAGCCTGCCTATTTCCAAGACGCTTAAGTCATGCTTTTTTCATGGGGAAGGCTTCAAAAGCGCTTTTCTTGCAGAAACAAAATTTAAAAAAAAATTGCTAACAAGGTTTGACTGCAATAAAAATTGCTGCATATTGAAAACAAGTATTAAGCCCACATTTTTGGTGAAAATCTTCACGTTTTTCATGCTTTTTGAGCGATTTAAGGGAATAACTCGATCAATATTAGTCCAAGAATTATTTTTAATAGATTCCACCTGATTCCTGGGGCTTCTTTTTTTACGTTAGTATAGATTTATTCCTGGGATACAAGTCCTTATGCTCCTTATTAGTCGAAAAGTGTCTCTAAATAGGCATCACTTGGATGTCCACCAGTAAAAGTTGGTCCTTATGGGAGCCAAATGAAACAAAACAATTTGTCCTAATATTCTTCTCGATAAATATTAAAATAAACTTTACCTTTAAACGAAATAATTTGTAGATGGGCCTCTCTATAAAACTAAAATGATTCGTTAATCTGCAAATGATGCTCGGGAATGATAATCGGTTCAGAAGGTCGAGGACAAATCACTATCGAGCACTCTGATGTCAATTTAGAATAATAATGTTCTCCAAACATTTTTACTTTATCTAATCCTTTACTATTAAATAACTCGTCATTTATGATGCAAGAATTTCGCACTACGGTTTTTTAGAGTTTTATTTTGGTGAAGTGAGGAAGTTATCTTCGGATGCTCCAGACTAGCAATCCTATCCATCTCTATGCGACCACCTGTACATGATTTATTTAAAAATTGAAAAAACACGTTTTTTTGAGAAAATCACATGTATTCTGTTATACATTGTGAGTTGTTGTTTTTAGCGATTATTACGTAGTTTAGCGATTTTTCTATACTTTGAGTTAGAGTAGACGATTGTGCTATAATTACAAAATGTCTGAAGACGAGGTAAACCATTAAAAAAAAATTTTAAAAATTAATTTATAATCCGGTAGAAAGTGCCGTCAGAAAATGACGATGATGTCCGCAAAGAAGATTTTTCGATGCATCAAGATATGGACGTCGACAAGTCAGAGTTGATGGAAGACACCTCGCATTTCGACATCGTTTTCCACAGCGCAGTCAAACTTTACAAAACTTTTTTGGGATCTTATAATCAAAATGATGAAGTAGTGCCCATAGTTTAAGGAATAAAAAACAAAATAATTCTGCTTTTTCAGGTATCTCCGTCTGTTTATGCGCAAGAATTCCAAAGGACGCACGAAGAAAGACAAATTTTGATGAAAGCTTTTTATTCTCGGTTGAATTACGAAAATTCAGAAGTTGTCGAAGTCGTCCCTCAAGTTATAATTTTCCAAGGCTGCCTTGGCGAATCGACTTACACTTCAAGGTTCACCATCACGAACAAATTAAGGGTGAAATAACGTTTTTCGTGTCGGAAAACTAATAATTAATATAGAACCCTCTCAATATAAAAGTGAAATGCATGCCTTCGCAATATTTCAAGCTTTTCAGCCAGCATAATCAGGTTTTTAAGAAGATAGCTCACGGGATCACAGCATCGTATACGGTCGTTTTTCGACCGCACGCTTTTCGAGATTACGAACATAAAATCCACGTTACGACTTCTTTTCATGATTTTTTCATTCCAATTTACGGTATGAAAAAAAGTTGAAAGATTTTTTAAATTTTTTTAAAATTCAGCGATCGGGCCTCGACCGATAATCGATTTTCCGGACATGATCAACTTTGGAGACGTCCCTGTTAAGTTTTTGTCCCAGAGGGTGATCACTTTGCGAAATACGAGTCGAGTGAAAGCAGTTGCAAGTTTGACCACCGTAATGTAAGGTTTCAATAAAGTTAGGTTATATAAAGGGAGGTTAAAGATGGTTACCAGCATGTTTCTGCATGCACTGTCTTCATCTTTACACTAATGTTTTCTTGTCGGCACTGACTACTTGGCACCTTTGTGAAAGCAATTTATGCCTTATGATAGCTGCCTGATCCCATCTTCGTCAATTTACGTAGTATCTTGGAGATAAGGGCCAGGAGAATCGAATTCGTGGCATCCAAAACTGGGAATCCCCCTCTGGGACACTTTTCGTGTCGCCGCTTTAGGAGATCCCCTAGCTCTTGTCAACACATTGGTGATCAAACTTTTTTCATAGACCATTTGCTGTCCGGCCGAACAAAATAAGCTTAGATCCTGACAAAACATGTTCGATAACGGTTTCATTCGCATCTTTACAACTTGGCGTTTTCATGGGAAAACTCTACGTCACCTACGACACAGGTGAGCTTCACTAAAGAATATCTACTCATAAGCTGTTTATAGGTGACAAAGTATGCATAAAACTAGTGAGCTTAGCGGAAAACATAAAAGTCTCTTTTGACGCAAACGTTTACCATTTCGACAGCACATATATAGGAACGAGAAGCACCGGGATGCTCCATTTGTGCAACGACACCGATCATATATTAAAATTTAAGTTTCATAAGCATTTAAACTACACGGACGACATGAAAGAGCTACTCGTGTAAGCCATTTGGAATCAGCCTTTGGTTTCATTCGATTTTTAGATTGGATGGTATCGCGAACGATTTTGTAGACAGCAAAGCTCCTCTTTCGACCATCGACAACTACTACACGCAGCTTGAACAGCATAGGATTGTCACTAATCGAATCGTTGCTGATGAAAGGAATCATCTGAATCTTCTCGATATGAGCTTTTATCATCCTGCATTTGAAATATCGCCATTAGTAGGATTCAAATTTTGTATGGTTGTTGAGTATCTTGAAGTTTTAGGAAGGACAAGTTTTGCCACATTCGAGACATGCGATAGCGTTGATTTACAAGCCGCTTTTGAACGAGCCAGTGTCCGCTGTTGCCTACTGCGATGTCGAAGGGGTCGATCAGCGATTCACGTTGCAGCTCGAAGGAACCGGAATTGGTGCGACTATCGTGAGCGAAATCGATATCGTCGATCTGGGCATAATATTTCTCGGACTTGATCATTATTGCGAAGTGAGTATCGTTCATTTTAGAAATATTTCGAACTGATATAGGCGGTTTTTAAAAACATCGGCCCGATTGGAGGAGAAGTGGTTTTTGTGGAAGAAAAAACGATATTTGGAGGAACGATTACTTGCATTCCTTCTTCTGTATTTGTCTCATCCAACGAAATTGCTGTCATAAGTATCAAACTAACGAGCAGAGTTGTCGGAACGTTTTACGAAACCGTCACATTTCGTGTGGCCAATTCAGACAAAGTTTTTAAAATCGTCATCAAGTAAGTTTTTTGTGCTGAAAGGACTTTTTGAAATTTTGCTATGTAGAGGAAAAATAGTTTGCCCGAAATTGACGTTTGACCAAAAGGTGCTCGATTTTGGATTCGTTCCATTTGGTTTTCCGGTGACGTTGTCGCTGATGATGACGAACCATTCACCGGTTTCGATCACTTATAGGTTTGAAGTGGAAGATGGTTCTGGACCAGCTATGCTTTGCTGGGATTATGCTGAAGAAAACCTTTCCCAATACACTGGCGTCCCAAATTTCAACAGCGACCCTAAAGAAATCACCGTCGACGAGCCTAATGGCGTCCTAGCACCCAACGCCTCGCGCTCCGTCAACGTCACCGTTTTAGCAAACGTCACCCGTAACTGCATCAAACCTTTAAAAGTCTTCCTCTGGGACGAAGAATACCCCGACATGGAAATCAAAATCAAATACGTCGCAGAACCTGCCAAAATCGTCTTCAAACCGGACACCATCCATCACCGCTTCGCATTCGTCGACTATCCCAAAACTTTCACCATCACCATCGAAAATCAATCAGAATCATCATCATTTTTCGTCATCATACCTCAACAGGTATCCTATTCATTCTCATCCGCATCTTTTATCTTTATTTCAGGTAACCCCTGATGAGCCTTTAGTTTACCACACAAGCATGATGAATGGAATCTTAAAACCTCATTGCAGCCACGAACTTGATATCACAGTCATACCTACAAAACTTGGACGTTTTCATAAAGCAATAATGTCAGTATCTCAAAATCCGCATGTAGAGACAAGCTCGGCCACTATAGATCGGAAACAATAGCATAGCCTACCATTGGAGGGGGAGGGAACCAGAAGGGTGTTCGTGTAGTTCGCGATTTAGAAATGCAGCGCTAGTATCGTCTATTTAGTGCGAGCAACGAGACATCGCTAGTATCTCGACAACAAGCAGACGACTAAAATAAAGCCAAAATCACTTTATTGACTTTTTTAGGGTTCAAATATTCGGATACGACAATCCTTCAATATTGTGCAAACTTTATATAACAAGCATCGGCCCTTGCCTTGTCGTCAAACCTCCAACTTTAGCCTGGGAGCCGATCCCAATTCTTACCGACAACACAAAAACGATTCATTTGACCAACATTTCGCCAATACCGGCCATCTGGAGTGTTGAAATGGTAAAAAAGTTACGATTTCGATTTTCATTGCGGTTTGTTTAGTTGACGTTATCGAGGAAGAGAAATTCGAGGATACCGTGGACTGTTTCGCAGGAGACTGGAACCCTTTTGCCAGACGAGACGATCGCTTTGGACGTGACCGCTCATTTGATCGACGCCGGGACGTTCAAAGCGATTATGTCGTTCGACGTCGAAAATGGAAAAACGATCGAGGTTTTGCTGGTCGGCATCGGAGTCGGATCTTCCATCGTTTTTTCGCCTCCAATCACTAAAAATCTTCATTTCGGAAACGTTTTCAGATCTGAAGTTTTTGTCTTTCCAGTCACAGCATCCAACAAAGGAACTCGCCTCCATCATCTAGTCTGGTCTGCACAAATCGAAGGCGGACTCCTTAAAGCCCTCAAAGGCATTCAGACATTAGAAGGGTATCCAGTTCTAATTTCTAAATAATTATAATAAAAAAATCCCAGAAGCAACATTCGAATAAACCCTTTTCGAATGACCCTTCACGGAGGAGAAGTCAAACAGCTCGAAGTCGAGATGTACAGCGAAATGTAATTTATGAACTTTTTTAAAATTTTTGGTCGTAATTTATTGTTTAGCCTTGGTTATTATGAAGTTGAATATATTTTGTACGCAATTATCGACAGCAGGGGGAAAAGGATGACTTTATCGAAGTCGAAACTTTCAGCGAATTTCGTCGAGCCTGTTATTTCAGTAGAGCCTGACCATTATAAATTTTTTATGGCAGTCATTCCTCCCATGCAGGGTCCAAAAACGCCTCCTCAAGGTAAATTATAATTAAAAAAAAATTAAATTTTTGTAGCCACATTTCGGGTCACGTCTGAAATGGTTTTTGAAAATTCCAAAGTTCAAGTTTACGTTCCGAAGCCGTTTTATTTGTTGGTCAACTACAATCTGTATCATAGAATGGCTTTTCAAAAAAGTGGCAAAGATGACGTCACTTTTACGATTTTGTTCAATTCGTTTTGCACCGATCGACATAATAAAGTGATCAAGAAAAACGCCATCGTTTCAATTGACAATAAATACAAGGTGGGTATGAAACAAAAAGACACAAAACGTGGTGCCCTCACTGTGGGACGTCGCGAATCCTTTTCCGAAGACATCCTGAATACTGTATTTTCAGACAAAAGTGCCTTTAATTGGTGAAATCGTATATCCAAATTTAATAATGGAGTCGGACAACATCGATTTCGGAATTTGCCAACCTTACATGGACAACGTCATGGCAATGGTCATCTGCAACAAAACGTTTTTTCCGATCGAATTCATCTGGAAAATTCTCCCTGAAACTTTCGAATGGGTACACCAAAATCCAAAACATAATTTTGTACGAGAATTTATAGCACAAAGACCCTGGAGAGTTTAACACGATTAAAAAACGAGTTCGTAAAATCCCTGCTTGGCATCCTACACCGGATAATTATTACGAAAAACTGCTGGGCCCTGAAGTCGATTTCGGAGACGACTTTCCCAACGATGAAGACAACGTTGGTAATAAAACTAACCTTTTTATGCCTGCAGTTCTGATTAATTTTTAGAAAATATAAAGGAAACATTAACGACCAATAGTGGACGGTCGTATTTCGAAGGAGATTTAGCCTGGCTGACCGAAATAATTGCAGAAGCAGTAGCAAAATTCGGTTCGTTTTCTTTTTAGAAGGCAAAAAACACAATTTAACTCAATTATTAGAAACTGAAGAACTTCTTCATCCTCTGGAACACCACCAACAGCTTTTGGATCTACAGGAACAAATTGAAATCGAAAAACAAAAAAAATTAGAAACCGAAAAAGTCATGCTCGAAATCAACGCTCCTGCACCGTCGTCACCCAAAAAAGAGGGAACAGCACAAACTCAAAAAAAAGGAACGGCCACCCAAAAATCGAAAGACAAAAAAGAAAAAGTAAATTAAAAAAATTTTTTTTTTAATTAAAAATAATTTTTTTAGTCAAAAATCGAGGTGCAGGACGAAACTGAATATGAAAATGTAAACTTTTAAATTTAAATTGTATATAAAATTTAAAACAATTTATAGCTGACGAAAGTTGATGTCCATAATGCTTCAGCAATCCGTGAGATTCTTTGCCCAGTTCTCGCCAAACACCTGAATCTCGGACTTGACCTACGAAATCGAAAAATATTGCTCAAGCTGCCTTATTTTAAGAGAGAAATGCCTTGGGTAAAAATTTTGAAAGTACCTCATAAAAACAGGGCCTACCAGCTAGAGTGCTCCAGCAGATTACCTGACGAAAAAAGTGACCAAGTAAACCCCCATTGATTTTGAGCGAGAAATCGATTGGCCGAGATAACTTTTGGATCCAACATGAAGGGTGCTCCAGAACGACCCTAACTTCGTTATTTTGAATACAAACACTATGTTTCGACGATAGAAAAGCTTCATTTCCAGCAAGTTTTGATCAAAGCACTTTTTTGATAAGACCAAACATCCTCGGTAAAATCCAAAGGGGAATGGGAGATAAGTGGCATTCATAACCCCGGAACGTTTGGATTTATCAAAAAAGTGTTTTAGGTAAAAGTTACTGTAAATCAAGCGTAGAGTAGATTTCCAAGGTCAAAAAATGGGCTTTGCACTCGAAATAACGAAGTTGGGGTCGTTCTGAATTATCCTGTACGTCGGATCCAAAATTTATCGATGCCAATCGATTCCTCGCTCAAAATTAAGGGGGTTTACTTGGGTTTAGTGGTCAGGTCAAAAGTCTGGCAGGAATCGGCTGGTCTACTCTGCTGGCACGCCCCTGTATAGTTAAGAACTTTTTGGTCAGGATTTGGATTTGATTCCGCGTTTTGGAATAATACCGGCGAATACTTGTACGGTTCTTTCGGCGTTTTTTAAACCGGACGAATTCGGATTTGCGAAAGGAGTCGCCGTTCTTGAAGTCCACGGTGGGCCAAACGAATACGCGACCATCGTCGGCGCCTGTGGACTTGTTCAGTACCAAGTAGAACCTGAAGAACTCAATTTCGGAATGCGGGTAAAAATCAATTTTTTCAGTTCCTTGGAAAGATACACTCAGAAGTGTCCCCTTTTTTGTGAAATAGCCTGAGCTTCAAGTTCTAGACTGTAATTTTTCAGAAATTTTGCACGATTTGGAAAGAAAAGATTACGATTAAAAACCTCGGATCTGGAACTTTCGACTTCGAACTTATAATGTCTGCTAACGATGCGTTAACCGAAGAAATGAAACCGATGACCTATTCAGTGACGCCGACCAGAGGGACGCTACGAGGGAACAAAAGTGTCGAAATCGATGTCACTTTTTACCCAGGGATATGCGGACCTGTTGAAAAATTCCTTACACTCCATGTATGCCAAAAACCTAAAACCGAATGCTTAATGCCAAAAAATTTAGATTGCTTGTCTTCTACCTTATAATTTGAGAATAATTGGATACGCTACGATGCCTCAGGTCGCATTGCAAGCTGAAAAGGACTTAAGTTGCCCTGAAATTCCTATTCCTTTATGGTAAGTTGGTTTTTTTTTAAATAAATTAATTTTTCTTTAGTTATAAAGCGATTGGTACATTATGCTGCGAGTTTTTTGATAAATCGTTCGCACCTAAAAAAGAAGAAGAAGACGACGATGAAGTCAATGTTTGCTTAATGATGCCTCTGGATCCTTTCATTCCTGAAATGTTCGAAGAAGGAATGGTCATAATCACAGATCAGGTTTTATTTTTCACTTTTTATTTTATTTTATTAAAAATTTTAAAAGGATTATGTGCCAACTGTGGAGGAAATCAATTTAGCCTGTGAAAGAGAACTGGTGCATAATTACAACGATTTTTTGCCCGAGTTTATTCAATGCCATGCCTTAAATCATGGAGACACGTGCTCGAATTTTCCGTATTTTTACGTTCCTGGATACAAAATCGATTTTGGAGGAATTTGTTTCGGGACGACGACTGTTATAAATTTGCCGCTGTACAATCCTGGGACTTTACCGGCGGAAGTGAGACTCGTTTTCCCGCTAAATGTTCACGATCTGCCTCAAACGATTGGCCTCGAAATAAGGTTAGTGACGTTTCTATTGTCCCCCACTCTAGGGCCCGGGCTCCTCGCTTAGGGAAGCAGCCACCATCAAGGTCCCTGAGTTCTTGACTATAATTTGAGTTTTTGTTTTGTTTTAGAACTGCTCGGAATTTGTTAATTCCGCCCAAAGGGACGAAGGCTATTCCGCTTATTTTTGCTCCTGGTACCAAATATCAGAAAAGAGTCGAAACTCCTTTTCAATTCAACTTCAAGATTAAAGTAGCTAAAATCTGGGTCATTTTGACCCTAATGTCTTAATTTTAGGTCCAATGTGGTGCCATAATCCCAGTTGTGATCAAAGCAATGTTGACGATTCCAAAATTATCGTTCAACCGTAAACTAAATTTTGGGACGATCAAATGCAGCCAGAAAAAGGTCATGAAGTTCGCCTTAAATAATGAGTAATTTTATATAATTTTTGTTTTCTTTTGCTATAATTTTTTTAGCACTTCGACGACTGTAGAGTGGTCTTGTATACAACGAGTTTTAAAACGGAATCCTGCTAGTGGATCAGATCCAAAATGGGTGACTGACCAAATGGATTCGCCTTTCGAAGTCTTCCCTCATTATGGCCTCATCGAGCCCAACACTTTTCAAATGATTTCCGTCGATTTCATCCCTTTGGCGCCTGTAATCGTGGAATTTAGAAGATGCAATTTTTATGCGTTTTTAGGGCTCTTATGAAAGAATGTTCGAATTTTATTTCGTCCATAATCAAGAATGCCAGACGATGAAAGTGGTCGGAAATGCAGTCGATCCTTTGCCTCTTTTGGAAACGGACACGATCGATTTTGGAAACGCGATACCCTTTTTGGACCATAAAGAAAAATACATCAAAGCAACCAATAACACCCCTTTTCCTATGGAAATCTACTTTCCAGATTACACCAAGTATACTTACTCAAAAATCGTCCTAAACTAATATTTTCTGTAGAGAAACTGACGAGAAAAAGATCTTTACCGCATTGAGCCGTTATTATCAAGTTCCCAGCTTATTCATACCTATAGAATTCTTCGAGAATTCGATGTCGGAAAAGCTTTCGGATATTTATTACAATAAATTGGGTGCCTTGGCCTTGGCTCATATAGAAAATATGAAAAAACAGCCAAGTGTGACTTTGGCTTCGAGAAGGGCATCTCGTGCTTCTAAAGTGACCATCAGTACGTATAAAAGAAGGATAAAATAATTTATTGTAATGAATAACAAAGAGCCGAAATCGACGAAGGGAAAATCGCAAAGAGAACAGGATAAGTCGTCAAAGTCCAAGTCTAAAGAAAGCGACCTTCCTCCTGATATTGACGAAGCCATCAATGGTGAATCGATAATGAATAATTCGGGGCTCTACGGATCTCTCCACAACCACCAAATAGCACCTTTTTACCTCCATCTCCAACACCAATCACCTCCCCCACTCACCCTAACTTCCACCTCTCTCCCATCAGCTCCCATGCCCTCCCATCACCTCCCCTATCTCCAATCACTCCCCCCATTCTCCCATCACTTCCCCCACTCTCCCATCACTTCCCCTCTCTCTCATCACCTCCCGCACTCTCCCATCAGCTCCCATGCTCTCCCATCACCACCCCCACTCTCCCATCACCACCCCAACTCTCCCATTACTTCCCCCACTCTCCACTCTCCTCCCGTACTCTCCCATCAGCTCCCATGCTCTCCCATCACCTCCCATGCTCTCCCATCACCTCCCCTATCTCCAATCACTTCCTCCACTCTCCCGTCACCTCCCCCACTCTCCCATCACTTTCCGCCACTCTCCCATTACCTCCCGCACTCTCCCATCAGCTCCCATGCTCTCCCATCACCTCCCCTATCTCGAATCACTTCCTCCACTCTCCCATCACCTCCCCCACTCTCCCATCACTTTCCGCCACTCTCCCATTACCTCCCGCACTCTCCCATCAGCTCCCATGCTCTCCCATCACCTCCCCTATCTCGAATCACTTCCTCCACTCTCCCATCACCTCCCCCACTCTCCCATCACTTCCCGCCACTCTCCCATTACCTCCCGCACTCTCCCATCAGCTCCCATGCTCTCCCATCACCTCCCCCACTCTTCCACCACCCAATCTTTTTATTTACCTATATCACTATTATTATTGACTATCATTTCCAGTTTACCTTAAATATTTGGAAGAGCATCCTTCGACCCATCGCGAAGATCTTTTCTTTATGCCTCAAGAAAAAGGCAAAGAAAGCGGAAAGTTGGTTTTCTTCGGAGGAGGACCCGGAACCGATTATAAATACTACGCGAAAATGTTCTCAAATCATAACAACTACAAATATCTAACCCTCGACGATTTGATCCTCGAACAAGCCTCCGAGCAGAATTCGGACGCCGCCAGAGCAGTCAGAAACGCCATCAATCGAGTTTACTGCAACGAAATCATGAACGTCAATCCATTTCATTATGGCGACTTGGATCAAATTGAAAACCGTAAAGGAATGAAAATAAGTGACATTTTATAATTTTATTGCAGAAGATGATGTTTCCGATCCAAATTTAAATTTAACTGTGAAACTCGAGGCCGTTTTAAGGGATAGAAAAGAGAAGAAAATGCAAGAGCTTACCGATCGTGCAATTGCGGACTGGTAACTTCTTTTTTCTTATCAAGGAATTCCGTGCGAGGAAGGTTATAACCTTGAACTAGAAGGTGATGGAGAAGGTTATATGTTATGATGTCACCACCCCCAATCTCCCGTTTCCTCCTCCACTTTTACCCCATCTTTTGGGGTGGAGATGCTCTGTGAATCATTCCCAATTTTCAGGTTCGGAGGTTCTTCAAAACAGGATAGAAGCCGCGCATCTCCTTCATCTTCGAAAAAACTTGATCAGAAAAGTCCAAGCATCAAAAGAGGCTCAACAAAAAGGGGCTCGACGAAAAGGGCCTCCACTAAAAGGGCCTCCACTAAAAGAGCCTCGACGAAAAGAGCCTCGACTCGAAGGAGAAGCACGAAAAAGATGAAAGAAAAAAGGGCCTCGATGGGACCCGGAGCGAAAGGTGCGAAAGCAAGTCCTCTCGCCGACCATTCGGTTTTCGAGTCGATGTCCCTAGATATCATCAAAGAACTCATTTGCCCACGACTAGTCACATTAATGGCCGAAAGAGGGGTCGTTCTTGATTTCATGCAAAATGAAATCGTCAGGAACTCAGTCGACGTTGTCCGATTAATCTGGAGATGTTTCGATTATAAAAACTGCGAAATCTTCAGCGTAACTTTGCATTCAAGCTACGACAAATACATGACAGAGCAAACCGTTCTCAAGGTCAAAGAAGGTAAATCCAATTCCTAAATCTGATGTTTGCTATTGATTTTTTTAGAGGCGATGCTTTTTCAAAAGAAGAAAGATATGATCGATTTCATAGAGAAGATGAACGGCAAAGAGTTTATGAATGATATCCAAAGTGTGGATCAGGAAAACTACCTAGACTTGCTGATCGAAAGGGCGGCGAAACTTGAGAAGAAGTTGGGCGTCGAAAAGGAAACCGTGAAGCCGATTCCGGGCGGTAAAGGTGACAAAAAGAAAGATAAGGCGAGAGGTTCGGTGAAGAGGGCTTCGATGAGAAGGAAGTCTGCCAAAAGAGGATCGACCAGAAGAGGTTCTGCGAGGAGGACATCGTCCAGGCGAGGTTCTGCCAGAAGGGGCTCCGCTAGAAGGGGCTCCGCCAAAAGGGGCTCAACCAGAAGGGGTTCTGCCAGGCGTGCATCCTCCCGTCGAGGATCCAGACGCGGTTCTTCCCGTTCTTCGAAAGGAGGTCGATCTACCAAAGGATCGAAAAAATATCTCGACGTAGACCCAGGTTAACCAATTCCATCAGCTTCTTATTCGCCTAATCCTTCTTCAGATGTATTAGACCAAATTAGGAGAAACATAAAAGATTTAGAGCTTCAAGAAATTTACATGAGATATGAAAAAGACGAAAAAGAATTAAGAGATTTTTTCGCCAGCCTGGACCCTCCAAAAGTAAACGGTTTTCAAATAGGAACTCTCCTGCATCCTACAGGACAATCTCACTTATACAATGAGATTGCTACTGTCAAGAACTTTATGACCTCCTGAGTGGGGGACATCCCGGAGATCACGAGTTCGATGCTACCAACCGGTCAATATTTTTTCCAAGGTCATCTCTGCTAGTGGCATTTCCGATAGGGTTGTCAAGCTACACATCTCTATTCTTCATTCATTTTGATGTTTTCCCAATAGAGAAATTTTTTTTTTTTTTATTTTTAAGATTGAAGTGCGATCAAAAGAGAAGTTGAATGAAGAAGAAAAATTGACGGAAGAAGAAACAAGCTCGGAGATAAATTTGACGAAGAGTAAATCTGGGAAGCAAATTAATGTGGATGCTGTAAGAGATTTTTTTCTTAAAAAAAGCATTTCATTGTTAATTTTAGCCTAAAATGGTGCCTGGAATTCCTTATTATATTTTATATTCAACCGGAGCCATGGAACAGCTTATTTTAGGATTGGCGAGCCGAGAAGAATTTCATGTTTTACATAGTCTGATGGGTTTTTCATAAAAACTAAAGTTTTACCTATTCTTCAGAATCTGCAAGTGGGACGATGTACGATTTGTTTCCTCCAAAGGCTTCTTTGTATTACTGGCTCGTGCCGCCTGCTGATGAAAAAATTTTGGAGAAATCTGTCGAAAAAGTGGACGCAGCGAATCAGTCGGATTTGGAACTCGTAGAGGACGAAATCGCTGCTGACTCGCTTCGTGGCCAATTCGAGTCTGCTTCTTTGTTGAAATTGGCTGCAGGATCCGAGTCAGCATTTTCTATAAAGATCAAACCTTTAAAAGCTCCCGAAACTAAGAAAGATACAAGCAAATCATTAGTAAATTTCATGAAAATTGTATTTTATAATTTTTTCTTTAGTCATTTGAAAGGTTGAAACCTCACACTGCACCTGATTCAGCGTCACGTTCATTCTCGAAGGATAGAAGAAGCAATACGGTACTTTTGAACTTTCGGTTTCAAACCAGTGGTGTTGGTGGTTGTGGAGGAATGAATGCTTTTCTCTATTTCCTGCTCCTCCTCCTCCTCCACCACTGGGGTAGAACCGGCCTTTTAAATCTATTTATAGGTACAAAACTTATCTTTATAAATTTTCAGAAAGTTATGTCACCAGAATTGGGCAAATCGATTGACAAAAGCTTGTTCGAGACGGATCCTTTTGCTATAATAGGAGTGACGAGTGAAAAACCTAAAGGTATGTAGGAGGTTCTAAAGTTGGTCCGGTTTACTTTGATCATTTTTAGACGAAAGTTATCCTTTTAATATACCGGGTCCAAGAATAATCCTCCAGCCTGGCGATGAAGCCATCTGGCCGGTGATTTTCACCCCTCGTGGATTCGACAGTTATAGAAAGACGATTTCGATGAAGGTCGCCGGATGGACTCACGCCGAACATTTAATTAAACTTTTGGGTAATGCAGATATCCCGACTATTGACGCCAGCCCTTTCGTTTTATTCAAAGAGGTAATGATTGTCTTTGTGTTGAAGTTTTGGGGTGTTCTGGTGAAGGGATCTTTTGACTCCAGGCAAGCAATTTGAGTCGATTATAATGAGTTTCTTCAGGTTTATCAAGAACGACCAAAAAGAATGAACAATCCAGCGTTTATATTGGATAAAATGCATTTTGACTTTGGCAATGTTTTAATCGCGAAAAATCAAAAAAACAAAAGGTAACTAATTAGGCCCGTCAGAGCTTTTATAACCTGACGCGTGACGTAATGGTCACGTGATGATAGCATTGATAAGTTATCAAAACGCTCTAAACAAACCTCGCTCGCGGTAGGTTAGTATGCGTAGTAGCGTGTTCTGAAATTGTCTATAGTTATTTAAACTGTGAAAATGGGTTGTTGCTTTGCTCCGGGGTGCAGTCACACCAGTGAGAGGGAGACGTGTAAATTTTACACGTTCCTTAAGGATAAAAAAATATTCGCGTTTTCCCCTCTGGAAAATAACGTCATTTCGCCTTCAAAAAACTTCACAATGGAAGACATATGGACAATGGACGACATAATTTTTTTTAAAAATATTAAATCAAAATCGGAATCAAGCGATCAGTTCGGTTCGGGGCATCCATTACAAGTATTGTTTAGAGCGTCGGGTCCATAAGGAGGGGCAGTCGAGGAAGGGGAGGGTAGGTTCCATCGTTATCATAGGTTATAATCAAACAGGGACTGACGGACCTAATTAGGTCCTGGGTAAAGGATTCAAAAATTACAGACCTGAAGTACTTTGGACCCCCACCCCAACTCTTTCCCACCTCCCACCACTCCAAACTTCTTCCCACCTCCCCCAACCCCAACTCTTTCCCACCTCCCACCACTCCAAACTCCTAATTAGGTCCTGGGTAAAGGATTCAAAAATTACAGACCTGAAGTACTTTGGACCCCCACCCCAACTCTTTCCCACCTCCCACCACTCCAAACTTCTTCCCACCTCCCCCAACCCCAACTCTTTCCCACCTCCCACCACTCCAAACTCCTTCACCCCTACCCCAAAACCAAACTCCTTCCCCTACTACCCCCCCACCCATACTCGTTCCCCATACGGCCTACCCCCACCCCAAATATTTCCCCTACCACCACCCCGAAACCCCTTACTCCTACCCCCAGCCTAACTCCTTCACCCACCTCTAAATCCTTCCCCCTATCCCCACCCCAAACCCCTTACCCCTAACCCAGCCTAAACTCCTTTCCCCCACTCTAAATATTTCCCCCCACCCCCACCACAAACCCTTACCCCCAGCCTAAACTCCTTCCCCTACCACCACCCCAAATCTTTCCCCCACCGCCACCCACAAACCCCTTACCCTTACCCCCAGCCTTAACTCCTTCCCCCACCTCTAAATCTTTCCCCCTATCCCCACCCATAACCCCTTACATTTACCCCCTCCCATAACCCCTTACCCCTACCCCCCAAACTCCTCTCCCACCCAAAAACTCCTTCCCACCGCACCCCAAACTCCTTCCCCCTACTGCCTACTCCCCACCCCAAACTCCCTTACCCCCAGCCCAAACTCCTTCCCCCCACCTCTAAATCTTTCCCCCTACCACCACCCCTAACCTCCTTACCTCTACCCCCTCCCCAAACTCCTTCTCCCACCCAAACTCCTTCCCCACCCCAAACTCCTTCCCCACCCAAACTCCTTCCCCCACCCAACTCCTTCCCCCACCCAAAACTCCTTCCCACCTCCCCCGTTTCCTACTCCTTACCACTATCCCCACCACAAACTACTTCCCATCTTCCCCCACCCCAAACACCTTCCAACCCTCTACTGCCCCTCCCTACCCCTAACCACCCATATTTTCGATATCAACCCAGAAAATAATTTTCATTTCCAGACTTTTCCAAGTAGAGGCTACTTTCAAATTCGTCAACACTTCATTCGTCGACATCGAAGAAATCGTTTTCAGCTTTTACAGAATGCCTGAAGAAAACTATTCCTTTGACCCTCCAGTTTTAGAAATAAAGGTTAACAACAATATTATACATAGACAATAATCAAAATTTCAGGCGAATTCTTTTGCATATTTAACCGTCCGGGCACACCCCCAAAAGCATGGAACTCTCGTTCAAGATTTAGTTTATTCCATAAAAGATAACCCAGAGCCCGGCATAATTCAGGTAATTTGTTTAAATTTTTATTTCTTTTATAAAATTAAAACAGCTTTGGACGACTGCTTGTAAACCTTGGTTGCAATTTATACCCCCGAAATTGTTAAAAAGGCACGAATATATATACAGGACTTCTTCGGAATCGTTGCGGATGAAAAACGACTGCGGTGTAGCACTTTTTTGGGTGTTGAAAAACGCTCAGAATTTAAGGCTCAAAGGGATCACGGTTTCGAAAAAGTCGGGATTGATCGGAAACAACGGAAGCGACGATATCACCATCTCTGTTTATGGAGACAAACCGAAATTGATCCGAGAAGACCTTCATTTTGAAGTAAAATAACATTTCAAGGGCCGGGGGGAAAAAGATGAAAGTCAATTTTTTATGTCGATTTTGAGATATATGCGCTACCTAGGGGACATGAAGGAGTACTATCATTTGGTAGAACAACATGGGGGGAAACGATGAGCGGAAATGTGCATGAAAAGATTCGGGGGAAAATAGATGAATGTTATGAGTATTACAATAGGATATTACAAAAGGAGTAGAAATCAAACTTTGTTTTTCATTTTTCTCGAAATTACTTTTTGGCCACTTACATCTTTTTTCCCCCTGGTCCTTCATTTATTGAAACTCCCTTACCGTTCTTTAGTTGTATCATGAATCCACATTGGGAGAAATGGTCGCTGAAGAAGTCATACCTTTTGAATTAACGATTGAAGACATCATCATCGACATAAGCTATACGTAAATTATTAATTTAAGTTTTATATTTAATTCATAATTTTAGAAGGATAAAAGATGGCATTGAAGATCAATCTCTGAATCATCTCAACTTTGGGACTATCAAAGTGAGCACTCCGGTTACAAGATTTTTTTACATTTACAACCAAGGGAAATCGGAAATTTCTCTAAGGTATTTGAAAATTCTAAAAGGTTATCGTTATTTTAACAGAATTAATTATTTTATCAAAGACAAACAAATATTTGATCCGGAAAAGATATTTGTGATTGAAGAAAAAAATCTGAAATTGAAAGGAGGCTCGAGAGGGATAGTTGAGGTAAAAGACATTTTATATTTATTTTGAACTGAAAGATAAAAACACTCCAGAAAGCAAGGTCTTGGGGGAAGCTGGAGAGTTGGTGGCCAGTGGTCAGGGGTGGTGGAGGTGAAAGGAGGGTGGGGGAGGTGAAAGGAGAGGTGGGGGAGGTGAAAGGAGGGGCGGGGGAGGTGAAAGGAGTGGTGAGGGAGGTGAAAGGAGGGGTGGCGGAGGTGAAAGGAGGGGTGGGGGAGGTGAAAGGAGGGATGGGGGATGTGAAAGGAGTGGTGGGGGAGGTGAAAGGAGTGGTGGGGGAGGTGAAAGGAGTGGTGGGGAGGTGAAAGGAGTGGTGGGGGAGGTGAAAGGAGAGGTGGGGGAGGTGAAAGGAGGGGCGGGGGAGGTGAAAGGAGTGGTGAGGGAGGTGAAAGAGGGTGGCGGAGGTGAAAGGAGGGGTGGGGGAGGTGAAAGGAGGGATGGGGGGATGTGAAAGGAGTGGTGGGGGAGGTGAAAGGAGTGGTGTGGGAGTGAAAGGAGTGGTGGGGGAGGTGAAATGAGAAGTGAAAGTAGGGGTGGGGGAGGTGAAAGGAGTGGTGAGGGAGGTGAAAGGAGTGGTGGCGGGAGGTGAAAGGAGGGTGGGGGAGGTGGAAGGGGGATGGGGGATGTGAAAGGAGTGGTGGGGAGGTGAAAGGAGTGGTGGGGGGAGGTGAAAGGGTGGTGGGGGAGGTGAAAGGAGTGTTGGGGGAGGTGAAAGGAGTGGGTGGGGGAGGTGAAAGGAGGGGCGGGGGAGGTGAAATGAGGGGCGGGGGAAGTGAAAGTAGGGATGGGGGAGGTGAAAGGAGTGGTGGGGAGGTGAAAGAAGTGGTGGGGGAGGTGAAATTAGGGATGGGGGAGGTGAAAGTAGGGATGGGGGAGAGGAATGGAGGAGTGGGGAGGCGAATGGAGGGGTGGTGGAGGTGAAAGTAAGGATTGGGGAAGTGAATGGAGGAGTGGGGGAGGTGAATGGAGGAATGGGGGAGATGAAAGGAGGGGTTGGGAGTTGGAGGGAGGTTTGGGCAGTGCGGCATGGGAAATGTGGCGGGAGGGGGACTGGAGGTAGTGGTCAGGGGTATATGGAGTGGAGTTGTGGGTGAGGGAAGAGGAGGAAAGTTGATGGATCGTGTGGTGGGAGGTTATGGGAAGTGGTGGTGGGATGTGGTGAAAGAGCATTGGGCGCATGTGTAGTTCTGTAGAGCCTTGAAGTTCTAGTTATGAGATTCCTCCTCCATAGTACATTCCCATTGACACCCCTTGTCGTACTTTGCATCTATATCATTACTTTTAGATCACTGCGTGTAGTCCCTCAGCTTTAGAATTGAATAGAGAGCACATGTTTAGTTTACAAATCGTTATACATAAAAAGACAAACGTTCGAGACAATATTGCGACGATTCCGATACCAGTCTCCATCAAAGTCGTTTATTCGATGTATGCTTCTTTTTAAGAGTGAAAAAGTTCTAAAATTATTTTTAAGGTTTTCAATTCAACCTTCAAAAGAGTTGAATTTTGGAGTTGTGGAAGTCCAAGCGGTGATGAATTTGCCTATCGTTCTTGAAAACACTGGACCTTACGAATTTACGTATCATCTTGTTTCGAAAAAACAGCTAATGGGGCCGGAAGAAACGCCGGCACCTAAAAAGGTAATAGGGTGGTGTGAGGAGCAAAATAAGCTTCCCAGCCTGGGAATCGAACCCTAGATAGGATTATGGATGATTTATTTTTTAAGGTGTTAACTTATGCGAATCCGATTACTACTTCGACCACCAACACTTCTGGTCATCCCAAAAGAGCGAGCGAATATTCAGTGAAGACTAGAAAGACAGCGATCATAAAGAAACACAAAAATCCTTCATTTTCAAGCGGTCCTGCTCATAAGAAAAAATTATCCGTCCAGTTCAGAGTGTCCCAAAAAGGGGAAACGACCATCTCGACCGATCAGACGCAAAACGAGTCCGCTGAAAGTAAAATGAGAGAAAAAGAAAAGAAGAAAAGAAAAGCTAAGCGGAAAATGACCGCTGCGATCATCAAAAAAGTGTAAAAAAGAAATTATTAAATGCTTAAATTATTTGATTTTTAGAGAAAGAGAAATCCCGACATTTCACGCTTCAAGAGCGACTGGTGTCCTATCTCCTGGACATATAGTCGAAATAATCGTCACCTGTTCCCCTCAGCGAGAAAAAATGTATTCCGAAGTATGTAAATTCACCTCTTTTGCGATTTCAACTTTAAAAATTTAGGATTACTTCCTTTTGATAAGCGAATCAAGTCCTGAATACAGAAATGGAATCCCGATGAAGTTTGTTGTGACCGGATGTGTCCCTAAAATCGACTACAACCACGAAAAACTTTTGCAAGGAGTCGAAATAGTCGAAAACGAAGAAAACGTCGATCTTAGCTCCGTAAGCTACTGTGTATAAAGTATTTTTCAAAAAAAAATTTAGGGGGAACACGTGACAACCTTCAACCCTTTGACCAACACTTTGATCTTCCATAACGTCATACTTGGCGAGATGAGTACAATTTCGTTGTTTTTATCCAATGAAAGTGCCATACCGTCGTGCGTCGTCACAAAAGTGGCCAACAGAAAAAGAGCTCGAAGAAAACCTTCTTTTCTACTCTCAGAAAACGAGACCAAAAACACTTCTTACATTCCTTCCTATAGCACTCAAGTGGTCCTTCTAAAATTCAAGCCGGATGGCCTCGATGTAAGTTAAATTTTTTGAACTTGAGGATTTTTCTGTAGAAAATATTAGGGAAGTTGAAGCTTAGGACGAAATATCAAAACAGAAAGAGTCCTGTAGTTTTTATAAAACTTGAAGGCAGAGCGGTCGTACCTGTCGTCAAAATAATCGAACCTCAAACCACTGAAGTTGAAGACGAAATCGTCAATTCTGTTTTAAATTTTGGAAATCGGGCCATAGGAATAGAGCACATCGAAAAAATTACGTTGCGCAACATCAGCCCCGTCGTGGCAACAGTAAAATTCTATAGCAGCGAAAAAAATTTTGATTCTTTTCAGGTATTAATCGATGTCTTGGAAGAGGATGAGCGAATATCGTTGGCTCCTTCGGAAAGTACATTTTTAAAAGAAGACCTTGCGATGATTGTTCATGGTTGTCATTCATTCTGTAGTTTTCATTCAAATTCTGTTTTAGAAGTCATAAAAAAGACGAAAATTGTTATTCGTCCGAATCAGGATTTCGATTTGATTGCGTCTTATATTCCGGAAGAGACGGTGAAGTCGGAAATGAAAGTTTTGCTTCATACGGTCCACAATCCGTATGATACTCAAGGGATCGTTATAAAAGGACTTGGGTTTAATTACGATATGAATATAACTGGGCTTGACTATATTTTGAAACCTTCTGGTTTGGGTAAGGTTACCTCTCTTTTTAGGTGTCCTATCTCCACCACCTAGCACCACCACCAAGCACCACCACCATCACCCTCCTCAACCCCACCACCCCGCCTTTTTTACACCACCATTTCCCCTTTCCCATCACCACCACCTCCCCACTGCCATCACCACCACCTCCCCCCGCTTCCATTCCCAAAGCCTCTCCATCTCCTCCCACTAACTCTCCCATACCTCCCCTTTTCCACCCCTTTTCCACTCCCTTTTCCAAGCCTTTTCCACCCTCTTTTCCACCCCCTTTTCCACCCCCTTTTCCACCCCCTTTTCCACCCCACCCCCCATTTCCACCCCCCATTTCCACCCCCCCATTTCCACCCCCTTTTCACACCCCCTTTACACCCCCATTTTCCACCCCCTTTCCACCCCCTTTTCCACCCCCTTCCCCTTTTCCACACCCCCTTTTCCACTTTTCCAACCCCCCCTTTTTCCACCCCACCCCCATTTCCACCCCCTTTTCCACCATTTCCACCCCCATTCCCTCCATTTCCACCCCCTTTTCCACTCCCCCCCCATTTCCACCCCCTTTACACCCCCCATTTCAACCCCCTTTTCCACCACCATTTCACCCCTTCCCCTCTTTCTACTCCCCTTTCCCCCTCTTTCCACCGCCCTTTTCTCCCCCTTTCTCTCACCCCTTTCCCCCCTTTCATCCACCCCTTTCCCCCTCTTTTCCACCCCCCTTTCCCCCCTTTTCCACCCCCCTCTTTCCACCCCCCTCTTTCCACCCCCCTCTTTTCCACCCCCCTCCTCTTTCCACCCCCCCTCTTTCCACCCCCCTCTTTCACCCCCCTCTTTCCACCCCCCCCTCTTTCCACCCCTCTTCCCCCCCCTCTTTTCCACCCCCCTCTTTCCACCTCCCCTCTCCTCTTCACCCTCTTTCCACCCCCCTCTTTCCACCTCCCCTCTTTCCACCCCCCTCTTACACCCCCTTTCCACCTCCACTCTTTTCCACCCCCCCCATTTCCCCCTTTACACCCCCATTTCCACCCCTTCCCCTTTTTCTACCCCCATTTCCACCCCCTTCCACCCCCCTTTCCACCCCCATTTCCACCCTCACTTTCCACCCCCATATCCACCCCCTTTCCACCCCTCTTCCACCCCCTTTCTACCCCCATTTCCACCCCTTTCCACCCCTCTTCCACCCCCTTTCTACCCCTTCTCACCCCCATTACCCTCCTCCCCTTTTTCCACTCCCCCTCCACCTCCCCCTTTAAATCCCCATCCCCCCCTTTCTTTTCGAACACATGGACACTTCGTGTCTAGGAAGTTCAGGTCGCAATTTGACTGCCTCTTTTTAAGGTGTTCCGCCCCAAGTTCCCGACTGGTCCGAAACGAGTCACATCTACAACGTCGACTTCGGCAACTGCGTCATCAGCGACGTCAAAATGGTCTCTTTCTACCTCTCCAATTTGTCGAACATTCTTTATTTGTTCGAATGGCTTTCGCTTCCCGATTCAGTCAAGATAATACCGAGCTCCGGTTTCGTATTAGCAAACTCCCAAAAGCAAATCTTCGCCCTTTTCATCCCCGACGACGCCATAGTTTTAGAAGTAACGCCAAATAACATAAATTTCCAAAAAATGACGAATTTTAGGACGTTATTATATGCCAGTTGACCAAAATAGAGATGGAAAATCCAATATTGGACTGGAGTAAAGAAAAAGGGCTCGTGAAAATATTGCAACAAGGGCCTTTACCCTACGAACAAATAGAAGAATACTTGACTGGGAACGTGTTTAACGAAGTCCAGCCCACTTATAAAGAATTGGACGACCCAAACGGGCAAACTTATTATTCGATTCCTTTGCTCATCACAGGCTCTTCAGACCTCCCAGAAATCGAAGTTTTCCCCAAACAAATTTTATTTGACATCTCTTATCTTTTTCAAGTATGTGAATATTTTAAACTTTTTTTTTTATTTCATTTTAGCAAAGAAAAGAAAAAATTGTGCTGAAAAATATGAAGGATCGACCTGCAGAATTTAGTTGGACGATTGATTATAAAAAAGTTGCGCCTCCTGCTCCTTGGCGTACTATAAAGGTTGATTTTTTACTCTTTATTTTAAGAGGTTGATAATAGGGTTGTGGTGTGGTTGGGAGGTTGGAGGGAAGTGGAGAGAAGTAGGGGAGGTTGGTGGGAAGATGGTTTGCGGAGCAGTATGTAGATCCCAGAATTTTGCAGAAAGTTCTTGAGTTCCTTCTTCATAACACTGTTTTATCAGGGTTTTCCGTCAATATCAGTTGGAACTCTCGGGACGAACTACTACCCTTCTGTTTCTCTATTGAAATGTCGAGAATTAGTCGAAATAATGAAAAGACGCGACGAATACCTCGAGGAAGAGGAGGAGGAAGAAGAAGGGGACATGGAGGAAGGCGAAGACATGGATGAGGGGAAAGAAGAAGAGGAGGAAGAGTTTGTCGAAGAAGAAATACCAGAAGAGAAGGTAATTAAGAAAATAAGGCATTCGATGAGGAGACGGCGTGGTTCGTTTGGGTCATATAAAAGGGCGACAAGATATCGACATTTTTCAAAGAGAAAGATGAGGCGAAGAATCTTAAGGCCCAAAAAACTCTCAAACCGCAGAGGTAATTCCTCCGTTCGTGTTTTTCCCTCAAAAATAATTTTCAGATATTTTTTACGACCCGGATGCGGATGAAGAAAATCAATGGTTGTCGACTCAAGAAATAGCTAAAATGACCAACGCGTTTTCGATAAGTCCTGAAGAAGGAGTAGTCGATGGTGAAGATGAAGTTTTTTGCGATGTCACCTTCTCTCCTACTTGTATCGACAACTTTTTAGCCAAGCTGAGATTATCGTAAGCCTTTTTTCTTGCATTTCTTTCATATTTGGCTTTCTAGAATCAAAGGATGGCCTGAAGAACAAATCGTCTTTTTAAGAGGAATGTCGCAGATGTCATACTGCCACATTGAAGCCGAACAATCTGATTATTTATTAAGAAAAGACCCAAATTTTAGCTCCAATGATCGACCTTATGAGGAAGATCTTCCAGTCATCGAAATCAATGTTGTCGGAACCGGGAATACTTTCTGTAAACGATTTAACGTCTTGAATCCCACAAAAGTCGAATATTGCTTCCGTTGGGAAGACGAAGGTGGATGCGCCATCGTCAACGGGAAAACTGAAGAAATAAAAAAGGGCGAGTTTTTCGTCTGCACGAAACCATTTGGATCAATCCAGCCTGGATTTAGCCACGAAATGGAGTTTATTTTTAAATCCTTCAAACCGATATTGTACGAATCCTTATGGAAGTTGGTCATCCCAGAATTTCATTTGAGCCAAAATATACTATTTGTGATCAAAATGGACGATCCTGATGTCAAATTTGAGCCAAACAAGATAGAACTGCAGCCTTCATTGTTGGGCTGCACGACAAGCGGGGAGGTCAGATTGATAAACAACGAAGAGGAAGAAGTCAACTTTAATTTCATCGATGAGTCATTGTTTACATCGGATGGCCTCCAGTCTTTACATATAAGCCCGCCTTCGGGGACCATCGAACCAAAAGGGGAAGTCGTCATCAGCCTCTGCTTTACGCCGAAATCCGTCCGAGAAATTTGGTTCATGGCGAAATGTAAAATTTCAAGAATGCATTCGTTGCTCGAGCTCAAAGTTAGGACTTTGTGTTTCAAAACGGTTTGCTATGTTGCATACGTTCATCAAAAAAAGCAAAAACGATTGAATCATGCGGCTGTTAATAATATCGACATCGGTCAGGTAAGTGAAAATCTTGTAGCCATTGAAGGGGTTGATGGTCGGATTCTAAAATTCCCAGCCACCTAACCATCCTTGGAGCATTTTGTTTTTTATTCATTTTGCAGCTGACCATCATGATCCCCTATCATTTGCACTTCAAGCTTGAAAACCAGGGTATCCTCCCATGGTATTATACATGGAAGCTTCCCCACGAGAATGGCAACATTCACGTCTGCTGCGATAAAGTCTCAGGCTTATTAGTCCAAGGGAACAGAATCACATGCGTCATCACCATCACCGTCAAAGCGAAAACCCATTTTTCCAAACTACCAATCGGACTGATCGTAAGTGACGTCTTGCCATAGTTTTGCTAAATCAAATTTTAGATAACAAAAGGTCCTGAATATAGAATACATATTTTTGGCTCTTCTGCCAAGCCGAGTTACGAGCTAAGTTTCAACTCGTACGACTTTGGGCCTTGCATCGCTCAAGAAACTTTTGCTTATCCATTCGATAAAGCTGATCTTGTCATTCGAAATTTGGACGAAGAAAGCCTCACGTGGGTTTAATTACAAAGGTTTTTGGGAAATTCGATTTTAGTGTGGAAAAATTGATGAATCATAATGAAGAAACCGCTTTCGACGTTGCGATCAAATCGATCAAGGTGCCAGGACGAGGGTCTGAAATAATTCCGGTCCGGTTCACCCCTTACGAAGTCAAAGCGTACCATTCCACCGAATATTTGCTCATAAATGGTGCATACAAAGAGAAAATCGATTTAAAAGGAATAGGAACCACTGTGGAGGTATTGCAATTCATAGTCGACATGATACATCTTTTCGATTAGGTTTCTGTGGTGAACAAAAGAGACAGGCTTATAGATTTTGGAGGTATCGAAGTGGGACGTTTAGTCGAACGTGAAGTCGAAATCGTCAATTTGGGCATTTCGCCGATAACCTTTTCGATCGTCGGTCCGCCTTCGGAAGTCCTTCATGTTCGAGCAAAACCGACAGCACGAATGGCGACCACACTTCGACCCAAAGAAAAAACGACAGTCACCGTACAATTTTGTCCAAAAACCCGCGGACTTACCTACTTCGAAAAAGTACTCAAACATTCATCGTAGAAAAACAAAACGTTGATTTTAGGTCAAAATTTATTGTCAAGATATCAAAAAAGATGTTTTTATAATGAAAGGTGTTGGGGTCGGATGGGATATAAGCTTAGACCGTGAACAGCTTCCTTTTGGATTGGTCACCATAGGATGCAGCATCGTCAAAAAAGTCGCTCTTGTCAACAAAGGCGATTTGGGGACCAGGTAATTTAGATTCAAAAAACAAACTTATCGTTTTAGTTTTGTCTGGGATTTCTCTTCTGCCGGAGAATTCTTTTCCATCAGCCCTTCAGAAGGATACTCAAGTCCTGGTACGACTTTAGTTTTCGAAGTTGCCTTCTTTCCCATGAAACTGATGAAAACGTGCAGAAAAGAGGTAATCCAAGGCACTATTGTTGTGCTTAACTTTTTTGAAGGTGACATGTCATCTTGCGAATGATGGAATGTTGAAATTGATGCTTTCTGGTACGAGCATTGAGCTCCCTCCTCCAAAAGAGACGCTCCATTTTAAAACGAACGTTCGAAGAAAAGACATGAAGTCGACCAGCGTTTGCTTTAAGTAAAACAAATCCTGCCACTCCTACAGTCGAGATAATTCATTTTGTAGCTCATCTTATGATAAGTTGATCCTACAGCCTTTATTGTCTGGGCAGTATTTCCACACTGTGGATACTTTGAGCGTCCATCCGGAAAGCGAATGTCGGATTAATGTGACCTATCGGCCTTTGACTATGACCCAGTCTGGAGAAAGGCACAAAGTAAGTTCCTTTTCTTTTCAGCCACAAAACCTCGATTTCAGGGAACGTTGTTCATCTCATTTCCGGACGGGAACGTCATATTGTACAATTTGGTCGGAACTGCTGAAATTCCGTTAAGCGAAGCGACTCTCGAATGGTTCTGCCGTGCCAAGCAGACATTCGTTGGCGTCATCAAAGTCAAAAATTGGCTTCAAGAACCACAAAAGTAATTTCTCCTCAACTCACTGTTTTTCGTCCACATTTTTTTTAGGATGAAAGTTTCTATTCGAAAAAGTCGAAAAGACATACTAACAACAGCGTATAAAATTGACGGTCTATCGCATATCGACTTGCCTTCAGGAGGGACTCGAGAATACGAAATTAAGTTTTTTATGTACAAAGAAGGAATAAGCAAATGGAAAGTCGTATTTCGAAACGAGGCCACAAACGAATATATGTTCTTCAAAATAGTCCTGACAGTCAAAGGATACGAGAAAGCCAAAGTATTAGAAATGGAGACGGAAGTAAGGAAGCCAATCGTCCGCGAGATTCCGTTCACCAATCCACTGAAAAAAGAAGTGGCCGTCGTTTTAAGTTCGCCCATCAAATGCTTGACAGCGAAGTCTATATTTTTAGCAGCGAAAAGTGATGTAAGGAATTGTTCAATGTTTCCGATGGTCTATTCCATCTTTTCTAGGGTGTTATGTATTTGGAATTCAATCCTTTGTTCTGCATGAAAGGTGACATGTTCAAAATCGAATTCGTGACCGTTGAATTGGGAAAATTTCCTTATACGGTGCTTCTAACGGCGACTGGCCCACCACCCGAGCCTACAATCTATTTGACCGCCGCCATAGGTGAATCTCTTCCATTCAAGCTAAGACCGAACGTCGTCGACTTCGTTGCGTGCAGATTCAGCGTCTATGTACGATTTTTAGTCAAATTTGGCGTCCTAACGATGTTTTTAGTGTAATGAAGACTATATCAGGATTCCCAAAGAAGTGAAGAGAAGTTGTGTGGTCAAATTGCATTTCGAACCCGTCGATGTTGGGAAGTTTAGTTCACAAATCGAGCTCATTTCTCACGATGCTGGAAGATACTGGTGAAAAAAAAATAAGCAATTTTATTATATTTTTTAGGTATCCGCTGGTCGTAACTTGCCTGCCTCCTCGTCCGCAAGGTCCATTTAGTTTCAAAATGTCGGAACGTAAAATAATAACGTTTAGAAACCCTTTTCCGAAAACTGTCCTCTTTTCATGCTCGAAAGCTTCTAAGTTTGATATAAGCCCGTTAAATTTTCAACTAGAAGCCGGAAAAGTAGTTTCTTCTTTATATTATTCTTTATTTGACGAATTTCATTTCAGACGGTCGACATAAGCGTTATTTTCCTCGCCGACGAGAAGATCAACCCAAATATTCGGAGAGTTTCATTCGCTTCGAAATTCACTGTGACCCCTGAAGACGAAGATTACGGACATATCAACTGGACGTATTATTTAAAAGGCACCTACCCGGGAAAAAGTGAAAAGAAATGGCCTAAAGTAGAGAAAACGACTCGAATTTGATCCAATGTGTATAGCACAAAATAAAAAGATTTTCCCTTTTTGTATAATTTGTCTACTTACTAATATAACATATGATATGAAAATAATCGATTTTTTTTTGGATAAATGGTATGGATTGGTTTATAACCACTGATGATGGAGAAACCTACCTCTTCAACCCCTAAAAATCCAACGTGAGCATAAGAAAACCCCTTTTTCGACCAATTTAGTCTTTGTTTAGATCCTACTGATATCGCATTGGAGGTTTTAAGTCAGGTTATGAATGATACGGCGGGAAATCATTTTACCATCCCTTTACTTGTTGCACAATATCGAATCTTTCGATCATTGTTCTTGCCCATTGGTCATCAAAACGTTCACAGATCATTAACTCCGGTGTTTAATTAAAGGAGAGGTTTTTCTCTTTAAAGAGGGTGCAATTATTATCAGGGTGACCTTGGAAAGTCAATTGCAATCCCGGTCAATTTCCTGTATGAACGCGACTCTCTCATAAATCCACAGACGGAAACAAGGGCCACACCCAGCCTTCATGAACTACGAGCAGGAAACGACTTCCCTTTTTTAACCTTCTTGTGAAAAAAAAATCCGATGACCCAAATTCCGTCGGATATTATCCTGTCAAATGGACGAAATTTCAGGAAAAGGTTGATATTGAAATAGTTTTTTTTTTGCCTTCTTTAAGGGGTGGGGGTTAAATTATAACGTTAATAGGACGTTGCGTGGAACCTAGAATGACCCCGTTTTATTCAACGATAGGGTCAGACCAATTTCTTTTTAATAAGAATCATTTATGAAAAAATGGCATGCCGTTTCCTTAATTAGGAACCTATTTGGAAAAGTAATTTTATGCATTGGAATAGACGAAGACCATCGAGGTTGAGTTAAGCCAAAACAAAATGACGTATCTGGTGCCTGTGGAGAGGTCTATAGAGTCCCAAATATTTGCAGCAAAGCGACTTCTATTGTGTCCCCTTAGCTTGGCAGAGTTGACGAAGTTGTTAATTTTCATCCTGATCCACACCTCGTTTTAAAATAAACAGTTCATGAATAATGAAACAGATAAAAGAAAATGTAAAGAAAAATTTTTTCTTATCATTTTTATTAATAGCGTGTCCCACCTCGCATAAACTAGGGGTCCGGCCTAGTTTTTTTTTTCCCCTTATACGCTTTAAAGGGATATTTTAACTTTTGACATATTAATATTTAATGAGACTACAGCAGTGCGAAAACGAAACTTGTTATCTTTTAAGGTCTTTAAATAAATAAGCGGATTCGCATGTTTATAAGGTATCACATTTGTTGGAAAGAATTAACTAGGTATGCGATAAGTGACGTTTTTATAACTAACATCCTCAATCTTACAAGTATGTAGCATCCAGATTGGCGGGGAGGAACGCTCGTGCTACCTAGAACACCCCTAACCCTGAATAATTCCTCATTCTGATTCCCACAATTATCCCGCCAAAATCCTAATTTTTTAAATGTTACAATTGTCCAGCAGAGCACACTCTAGGGTTTTTTGAGATAAGATTGCCGAAAAACTCCCTCTGAGTCAGAATCATCACGGAAAAGTCGATTTTTGAATATGCATGAAAATCGCGTGAGTGTTTATTTTCTTTTTTTTTATGAATCCCTTATAGAAAGGCGAAAGACTATAGGATGGGAAAGAAACATTTTACACTGAAAAGAACTTGAATGTGGGTTTCTTATCTAATTCTAACTTGCGAGTCACGACACGTACTTAAATACGTAAACCTATATTTTCTTTCAAATCTTCTTTTAAAATTTTTTTCTCCATATTCTCAGTACTGTTAATAGGTATTTGAAATGCAGTTTGTTAAAAAAGTTGACCAGCAGTTTTTCCGTCGGAATTTCGACCTGGAGAATTAATCTTTAAATAAGTAGCAGTTCCCTCAATTTTGATCTCCAATACTTATTAGCTTTCTCAAAATAGGAAGTAGTTGTTAGCCTTGAAACCATGGTCTCCCTGGGCCACCTTTTGGATGGATGGATGTGGAGGCCACCTATGGATGGATGTGGAGGCCACCTATGGATGGATGTGGAGGCCACCTATGGATGGATGTGGAGGCCACCTATGGATGGATGTGGCCACCTATGGATGAATGTGGAGGCCACCTATTGATGGATATGGAGGCCACCTATTGATGGATGTGGAGGCCACCTATTGATGGATGTGGAGGCCACCTATTGAATGATGTGGAGGCCACCTATAGATGGATATGGAGGCCACCTATTGAGGATGTAGGAGGCCACCTATTGATGGAAGTGGAGGCCACCTATTGATGGATGTGGAGGCCACCTATTGAAGGATGTGGAGGCCACCTATTGAACGATGTGGAGGCCACCTATAGATGGATATGGAGGCCACCTATGGAAGGATGAGGAGGCCACCTATTGATGGATATGGAGGCCACCTATTGATGGATGTGGAGGCCACCTATTGAAGGATGTGGAGGCCACCTATTGAACGATGTGGAGGCCACCTATAGATGGATATGGAGGCCACCTATTGATGCATGTGGAGGCCACCTATAAATGAATGTGGAGGCCACCTATTGAAGGATGTGGAGGCCACCTATAGGCTATAGATGGATATGGAGGCCACCTATGGAAGGATGAGGAGGCCACCTATTGATGGATATGGAGGCCACCTATTGATGGATGTGGAGGCCACCTATAGATGAATGTGGAGGCCACCTATTGATGGATGTGGAGGCCACCTATTGATGGATATGGAGGCCACCTATGGATGGATGTGGAGGCCACCTATGATGGATGTGGAGGCCACCTATTGATGGATATGGAGGCCACCAATGATGATGTGGGCCACCTATATGAATGGAGGCCACCTATTGATGGATATGGAGGCCACCTATGGATGGATGTGGAGGCCACCTATTGATGGATGTGGAGGCCACCTATTGATGGATGTGGAGGCCACCTATAGATGGATGTGGAGGCCACCTATTGATGGATGTGGAGGCCACCTATAGTATGAGATATGGAGGCCACCTATAGATGGATATGGAGGCCACCTATGATGGATGTGGAGGCCACCTATTGAACGATGTGGAGGCCACCTATAGATGGATGTGGAGGCCACCTATACATGGATATGGAGGCCACCTATGATGGATATGGAGGCCACCTATGATGGATGTGGAGGCCACCAATTGATGAATGTAGAGGCCACCTATACATGGAATGGAGGCCACCTATGGATGGATGTAGATGGAAGTCTGTTGATAGCCTATTTTTTGAGGAAGTTCCAGTTTTTCGGTTTTCTCTTCGGTAACTACCAATTTATTTATTTATTCACCAAGAAAATATAATATTTTTGTATTAGTTGTATCGATTAATCTTTCGAGATCGAAAGAGTTCAACTCCGACAAGTGTTCGTGCGAGATTGGTAAGATAAAAGGTTAAACCCTAAGGGTAAACCAAAGGCTACTTCAGCCAACGTTATAAACACGATTTTGTGACAAACGTGAACACTCACCCCCTTACCCCCTCTTCGTAAAACAGGGTCAAACGTGGCCAATGTTAACCAAAAATAAAATTATAAGGGCTTAATAGGCGACGGAAAACCTTGGCCTAATTTTTTTCCTTTCCGAAGTCCAGAAAAATTTCAAAGGAAATTATTAAGAATTTTAGCTTGGGCTAGTGTTACCAGAGGTTAGGGAGTTTTACCAAGCTGAGATGCATTTGAAGTTGCCCAATCTGGGACAAATAGACAAAATAGGCATTCTGGCAACCTGATCTCCTTCTAGCAAGTTAAAAATGGTCCAAACTAGTGATGCCAGTGGTCAGGGAGGTTTTCCCAAGTTGGGAAACATCAAAAGTGGCCCAATTTGGGCAACATCAAAAGTAGCCCAATTTGGGCAACATCAAAAGTGGTCCAATTTGGGTACCGTCAAAGTAGCCCAATTTGGGCAACGTCAAAATTAGCCCAATTTGGGCAACGTCAAAAATAGCCCAATTTGGGCAACATCAAAAATAGCCCAATTTGGGAACATCAAAAATAGCCCAATTTGGGGAACATCAAAAGTAGCTCAATTTGGGCAACATCAAAATTAGCCCAATTTGGGCAACATCAAAAAATAGCCCAATTTGGGCAACATCAAAAGTAGCTCAATTTGGGCAACATCAAAAATAGCCCAATTTGGGCAACATCAAAAATAGCCCAATTTGGGCAACATCAAAAGTAGCCCAATTTGGGCAACATCAAAAGTACCCCAATTTGGGCACCATCAAAAGTATCCCAATTTGGGCAACATAAAAGTAGCCCAATTTGAGCAACATAAAAGTAGCCCAATATGAGCAACATCAAAAGTAGCCCAATTCGGGCAACATCTAAAGTAGCCCAATTTGGGCATCGTCTAAAGTAGCCCAATTTGCAATGACCCTATTGGCAACCCAGTACACTGGTTGCCCAATTATTGCATAAACTGGCAACCCTCAGTTACTCTCTCAAAGGGGCTTCTGAAAGGTTTGTAGGTTTATTGGAAATGCACAATAAAATGTTCGTGTGAGGCTGTAAAACGAGGTTAAAAGTATAAAAACAAAGTTTTCCCATTGGCTTTTTCCTTCAAAAACGATTTTAACACGACCGACTAATTTTTCCAAGAATATTGCTGATGTCTGATAGCGACCGAGTTGGGACAATTACGATTGATTTAATTATACAATTACGGTGACCGTTCCCATTTGAGAATTGTGTTAAACACTTCGGTTTTTCGACTGGGGTCACGCTAATTTTTCATTAATGCTGTATGCTCGAAATGGGCCATTTTTCAGATTTGCAAAAACAAAGTTTTTTCTTGATTCCTTGCCGAAAACCACAGTTTTTAGGTTGATTTTGTTAAATATTAATATGTGGGTCCCTTTGCCTCACCCCCTTAGGGTAGGAGAGAGAACTAAAGGACTGCAAGTTTAGAACTGGGATCTTTGGGTCCAATATGATGTAATGTTTATTAAAGAAAAACTATCGTTGACTTAAGTTTTGCCAAAATTGTGCAATAAATGAGAGTGACTAATTTAGCAATTCGTGTTCGTTTTTTTAATTGGAGGACCATAAACTAATAAAAAAAAAAAAGAAGAAGAAAAATTTGTGAGTCGACAAGGGGTGAAAATCTAGGCGGGGCCATTACTGAGAAAAATTGTGCCAAATCCTTGCATGACATTGTCAAGAATTTGAAGGCGTGAGTAACTCGAAAAGGGGGTAGCGTCGGGCAACGAGAGGCAAGGGGAGGGTTTGGCCAGCTTTACCTACCTCGCTGTTAGTCTGACCCTAGAAATTGACCAGTCGACATGCAATACACTTCTTTGCTTTTATCATCACTTTAAGTAAGTTTAATATCAACCATTTTTTCAAAACCATTTTTTTTAGACCTTATAAACTTGTAATTTTGGAAAATTAGGTACCCTACCACGCTCCTTTTCCTTTTAAATTTTTCATACCAATAAAATATTCGGATAAGAAATTTCCTCATAATTTGAAATCACATTTAATTCATGGGAAGCAACAGGGCCTGAGTCGAAGTGGACGATGATTAAGGTCACGTGGTAAGATCGAAGAAGTTTTCGTTTCGTATTTTCTGTATCAATAAAATGGAATGCCACCCGTTTCTTAGGTTCTTAGTTTTCAAATATTTATGACAAAACATTACGTCATAATAGTATGTTCATAAACTTCCTCTGTGTACTACACTATCTATTTAGTTGACTCCATAAAAAAATTAATTGAGATCGAAAGTCCCAGTTAAAGGACGTGGCACCTCTTCCAAGTTTTTCAACGATTCCCAAAAGAAAGACAAAATTCTCATGATAAATCTAATGCTAAATTCGATGACATCAATAAAATAAATTATTTTTAGGATGAATCGAAGGAAAACTACTTATGAAAGTTCTTCTAGGTAATAATAATACTACGTTCGGACTTAAAAAGCCCAAAAAGGGCGATTTCCAATTGCACTCATCCCTTTTCCTGAATTGCTCTAGTGAATTGCCCATTAGTACCTAAAATTTCCCTCTTTTAGATATTGCCCTTTAAAAAAAATTATAAGTACTGTATAGTGTACTAAGTAAAGAAGAGTAAAGAAACTAAGTACTGTGGTTATTGCTTTTAGCGGATTTCCGTATGAAAGCAGGCTATTGAGGTCGGCATCTCCTTTTTTCCGGTTCACTCTATCAATACGCCGTTAGAAAGCTCTTTTGAGAGCAAATGATAGTTCACGTAAAAAACGCTTCGATGACTCCATTACCTTCAAATTTCGACTTAAAGTTGAAGTTCATCAACCTCCAAAACTTATTTCTTTCTTTAAATTTTCTTATTGCAAGGGGTTCAGGGTGGCTAACTTTTGGGTTTAAACATGTCCTTGAATGGATTGTTTGATGTGGTGTACAAATATAATGAAAATAAGAAAGAAAATGGGAATTCTTAACTCTTCTACTATGAACTTATACCCCACTCCCTTCCGGGTAGCCGCAATCAAAATTGGAAGTGGGGTGTGCATTTAAATAAGTGAATAAACTCGTTATTAAATTTACCTTCCACCAACTCTAAATAAAATATTCGTTAAAAATTTCATCAAATTCCTCACATTTCTTTTATTCTTAAATTAGAATTACAAATCAGGACCTCCTAAAATAAAATGTCACTGAAGACTTAGCGTGGAGGAACTGGACTAATGAATTCAAAACAGTTTATTTCCTTCGGCACGATACGACGAAAACTTTTTTTTTTTTTAGATATGCGAAAAAAACACTATTACCAAGGCTAATAAGGATATTTTGAATGGCTTAATAAAATAGCAGTCTTTTTTCATGGACGAAATGATCCATATCGTGTTGGGTGATTAAGATAACGGTTGCTAAAGGAGGACAAAATTTCAATTTTTCCAGGGTGGGCTTATTTTTTATCTCAGAAAGTGATTTCATGGCATTTATCATCACATTTTGAGAGCCAAAATGGCTACATTTTATGGATATTAAACCATTAATTTTCATTTTTTTATTCCTTTTGCCCCAATTTTTAAGGGAGAAGGGTCGATATGGGTAGTTGAGGTGATGGAAGAGTGGGTGGAGGTGAAGGAAGGTGGAGGAGGGTAGAGGAGGAGATGGGAGAGTGGTTGTGGTAGTAGCGGATTATGGTTTTGGGAGGTGGGGGTAAGGTGGAGGAAGATAGAATAGGTGATGGGAGAGTGGATGGAGGTGGAGGATGGTTGGGGTAAGTTCGAGGAGAGTAAAGGAGGTAATACGAGAGTGGGTGGGATGGTGAAAGAAAGGTGAGGGAAGGTCAAGGAAGTGATGGGGATGGAATGCGGTGGTGGAAGGTTGGGGAATGATGGGAGAAATTAGGCGGAAGTGGTTAGGGGGAGGGGCATTGTGGATGGAGAGTATTTGGTGTTTGTGGAGAGGTCTGTAGAGCTCCATATTTTGAGGAAGTTCAAGTTATGGAGTTCTTATGTTTTAAACCATTTTCGACTCCCAATTTTCAAAAATCTCATCAAATCTCCAAAATAATTTTGAATCCATTTTCCAGTTATTTGTCATTTTTAACCCTTTGAAACCAACCTTGAATTCGAATAAATGAGATTCAGAAATTTTGTGAAAAGCTTGAATAATTAATTTGAGAATTAATCTTGAAAGTCTAGACTTTTTCGAAAACGATCGTTACGTCATTGGTACATTTTTTTGAATGATGGTTAAGACGGTTGACTAATGCGGTTGGCGTGCAAACAACATCTTGAGTGAGTCGACGGCATTAAGTTGAGGGCGGTTCGCATGAAGAAGGCGGGAGGGGGTGGACCTCGCCGGCAGTAAGGGTGGCCTTCACCCCGATAGCGAGCCACCTTCAATAAACAGAACCAGCATAGCTCAGACCAGTTCCCTCTCGAAAACCACCCCTCCCCCCTCATACGACTCTCCCGAGTATGGGACAAAGCCTTCCCCACAGCTCCTTCCGATTCCCCTCTCATTCGCTCTCAACCGCCAAAATTCTCCCACCCTGGCTCAATGATTTATGGCAATATCAGGTAAAAATTCATTAAACTTTTTTCTCGACCTTTTATAAATAAAACGTTCGTGACTTTCCTTGAGGACTTTCACTTTTATTATTTCTTGTTAAAAATCGCAAACGTTTTATGACCGATAAAATTTAAAGATTACAATAATTAGTTTCCCTGTTTACTGATCTAAAGTCGTAAATTTTAAAGGAAAGTGATTTAGTTTTTACCTGCATGATAAAAGTTGTTTCCTTGTCCATAACGACAAGTGTTTTACAAATTAATATCGTCAAACTAGCTCAAAAATGCTGCATGACATCCCAAATCGTTGTCAAAATATGAATTTCGTTTGAGTTTTTTAAAGAAATCCCCATATTTTGGGATGACACATCAAGACTTTTGCTTGAATTCTCCACACCAACATCCAGTTTTTCTCCATTTTTGGAGCTAAGGAGTGCACTTTCATCGGTAAATATAAGTAGAAAAACTGTCAAAAATTGTGGATTATAAGGGCATAAACGCCCAGTCGTGTTAAGGGAAACTTCAGAGGTTATAAAACAAAAAAAGACGAAAAATTGGCGTCCTACTTATTCTTATAGATAAATATCTATTTCTCAAAAACATGATATTTTAATTTTTTTTTCCTTATATCTCGATATTACCTGTTCAAGCTAATCTTTTTAATCTTAGGACAAGTTGCTCCAGTCTATGAGGTTGATGCTTTCATGCACGATATGAACCACCCCTTTTGAGACTTTTTTTTGTGGTTAATTTTAATTTATGAAGAGACAGTAGCCTAGATTTCATATCGATTCTGATTTTAGATATAACGTCAGTGTTGTATAAACTCAAGGTTCTTCTTCCATACATTATGTATTTTCTTACAGATCAACAGTTTTAGGAAAATAAATAAATTATTACTGTCTTTTCAGATAGTTTTTGATCACTTTTCTTCTAGCTACTACATATTAACTATATTTTGATACAACCTCCACCAATTGTTCCATGGTCAATATCGAACAAAATACAAGATTTGGATACTAGTTAATTGTCTTTTAAGGTAGATTTTGACCCCCCTTTTTTTAGCGGGTTTTTTCTTCTAACTAATGACCTAATTAGCTTGATTTAGATAACTGTAAGATTAGCTAATTGCCTTAATAGCTCAAAGTTTAGCCCCTTTTTTCTGCTACTAACCTTTTAGCTAGACACCTTTAAGACGAACTAATTGTAATGATGAAGCTAGATTTTGATCTTCTATCTACAGGCCTATAAGCTAGCGGTACCTTAAAAACTTGCTAATATATTCAGCTAGATTTTGATCTTATTTCTTCTAGCTACTGATATTTTAGCTATATTTAGATACCTTTACTGGATAATTGATAGCGGATATGGTGAGGTGCGTCCTATTCCCAATGATGGTTAGATGCGTCCCGACGATTAGGATATCTTCCTATTCGCATCACCACCCTAGGAGGTTAGCTGAGTCTCAAACAGTCATCTCTTTGGGCAGATAGTTGAAGCTAACAATATTGGACCCATTCCAATCAGAAATCTCTTTGCTCTGCAGCCTTGCCATCACCATTCTTATGAATTCTCCCTTTTCTTCGTTTTTATTTTAGTTTTTCGCAACTTGCTCCTGAACTATTTCATCAATAGCATCACCCTCTCTTCCTGGCCACCCCCACTGTTGGGAGGAATTTGGGTCAGATAATTACTTTTTCTTGTTATAAAATAAATAATAAATATATATATTTGTCGGTGATGGACTGCTGAAGTGCGAAGTACTGACATGAAACTGCTAACACTGAGATGACATCATCTTGTCAACTTTTAATTGTCTTAGTCGATTGTTAATTGATTATTTTAATTGTTCGATTGTTAATTGATTAGTTTTAATGATTGAGGGTAAGCTCTATGCTCTCCTCAGAACCACCCCCGGGATGCGCATTTTGTGAAAGTAGACGAAGGGGTGTGTTACCCCTTACCACCCCTTCGAGGCTAGAAGTGGGGAGCACGGAGAGAGCCCCAGGTCCAAGGGACATTAAGATTTCGAAACTCAGAGAAGAGAGGTGCAAGCCTCGGATCGCTTTCGTTAAAGTACCAAAAAACTGTGTTGTTCATTAATCTTTCATCATCGCAATGAGAAATTAATTATGAGAACACCGTTTACGTCATATATATATATATATACCTACGTCTTTATCTTTTCTGGAGTAGGTATTTTAATGAGTAATGAAAAGATAGGGCTCTAATTATTTAAATATTTCGTTGCCAAAACCGCTGTTCTATAATGGATTCAAAACACGACACCGTGAAAGTAGTTTTGTCCAAACACGACAGAATTCTCCACCTTCAAAGAAAAGCGACTTCCATCGATTTTTCATTTAGAATGTAGACGAAAACCGTTTTCCCTTCGCTTTGTGCATGTCCAGGAAATATCCTAATACGAATATTAAACTTTATTACTCCAGACGTCGAAACTATAAACGTTTATATTAAAATTAGGATTTGCGAGAATAAAAAAAAATTATTTAGGCGTTTTTAAGATCTTTTTGAAAGAACAAAGCGAAATTTTTAAACGAAAATGGGGTTAAGAAAAATGGTTTTTTCGTGGCCGGAAGTGTCGCGGAGAGTTGAACGGGTGACAGGAAGAGGGAATCGAAAAAACCAATAATCAAGAATCCATCGACAAAGTGAGCACGCAATTCTCCAGTCATTCAAAGGGCATAGCCGGATATGGAATCAAAAAACGCCCACAAATGTAGGAAGTCCAGTCAGATGTCACTATGTTCTTATTATAATATAAGAAAATATATAGAGAGCACCATAAACTCATAGGAGAGCCATCGAGGGTCTGAAAATGTTTCGCCTTTAATAAACTCCTAAAATTCGAATCAGAAAATTAAAAAAAAATTCATTTAGTTACCTTTTCAGGCTAATTTTGAACTTTTTTCTGACAAGAAACAAACTTTTTGACGAGAAGAACCATTGATAGCAAGGTTTTGAACCACTTCCACAAGAAAACACCCTTTTTAGCCAGATTTCGACCCTTTTATTTTGATATGGAAAGACCCTTTTCTGACAGATTTTGAACTTTTTTGACAAGAAAAGACCCTTTTGGCCTGATTTCCAACATGTTTTCTGACCAGAAAAGACCCTTTTTAGGGATATTTTGTTCCTTTTTGACAAGAAGGACCAATGATAGCAAGGTTTTGAACCACTTTCACAAAAAAACACCCTTTTTAGCCAGATTTCGACCCTTTTTTTTGTTATGGAAAGACCCTTTTCTGACAGATTTTGAACCTTTTTGACAAGAAAAGACCCTTTTGGCCTGATTTCCAACATTTTTTTTGACAAGAAAAGACCCTTTTTAGGGAGATTTTGTACCGCTTCGACAAGAAAAGCCATTGTTAGCCAGGTTTTGAACCACTTCCACAAGAAGAGACCCTTTTCAACCAGATTTCGACTCTTTTTTGATATGGAAAGGACCCTTTTCTGACAGATTCTGAACCTTTTTGACAAGAAAAGACCCTTTTTAGGGAGATTTTGTACTTTTTCGACAAGAAGAGCCTTTGTAAGCCAGCTTGTAAACCACTTCCACAAGAAAACCCTTTTCAGTCAGATTTTGGCCCTTTTTTGATATGAAAAGACAGTTTTCTGACAGATTTTGAACCTTTTTGACAAGAAAAGACCCTTTTAACCTGATTTCAAACCTTTTTTCGACAAGAAAAGACCCTTTTTAGGGAGATTTTGTATCTTTTCGACAAGAAGAACCTTTGTTAGCCAGTTTTTGAACCACTTACACAAGAAAATACACTTTTCAGCCAGATTTCGACCCTTTTTTGATATGGAAAGACCCTTTTCTGACAAATTTTGAACCTTTTTTACAAAAAAAAAAAAAGACCCTTTTGGCTTGATTTCGAACATTTTTTTTGACAAGAAAAGACCCATTTCAGGGAGATTTTGTACCTTTTCGACAAGAAGAGCCTTTGTTAGCCAGGTTTTGAACAACTTTCACAAGAAAAGACCCTTTTCATACAGATTTTGACCTTTTTGACAAGAAAAGACACTTTACATACAGTTTTTGACCCTTTTCAGCCAGATTTTGACCTTCTTTGACAAGAAAACACCCTTATCAGCCAGATTTTGACCCTTTTTCGACAAGAAAAGGTCGTTATCAGCCAGATTTTGTATATTCTTTGAAGGAAAAGACAATTTTATGTGGGGGATATTAGGTGTTTGGCGGAGAGGGCCTATAGAGCCCCGAATTTTTGAGAAGTTGTTGCACTTAATTTATGTCACATTTATGTAGTTGAAACTATGAGATTTAAAAATGTTTCCTTTTTTGTGATAGGACAGGTGGGAGATGTTAGCGGCACCGAGCGGTCCACCGGAGGGTGGCCATGGAGCATCAAGCCGTCCAGGATCTCGGCTCGAATACGCGGGCGGCGGAGGAGGGAGCGGCGTCGCCGGCGGCGGAGGGGGTGGAGTCGGAGAAGGGGCGGAACCCCCGCCTCCCGAGCCCCCACCCCAACAACAAGACTCTCAAACCAAGTCAGACACAGAAGACGACCTCGACGAGCCGGAGGTAAACACTCCCCTTATCACACAAAAAACCAAACCGACCGAAAATCCCACATCATTCTTAACACCCCGAAAATGCTAAAAGGTAACCATTTTTATATCTTAAAAAATCATAAATTAAAAAACAATTTAACATAAAAAAAAAAGAAGGAAATTAAACCTATAAAAAATTTCATAAAGACCTATAAAAAATTCTTTTCTCACTTTACATAAATTGAGTTTTGCATATAAATTTTTTGTTTTTTTATGGTAAAAATTTTCGAGGATATTTGCATTTTTACATCATAGAGGTTAATCCATGTTAATTTATATTTTCATTAATATTTAAAGGAGGTCCTAATGTCCCGCTGGTCACGAATAGTATAAAAGTGTCTTAGGAATTAAGAGAAAAAAAAAAAGCTCTGGGTGAAAATGTGACCGGTTTTAAAACGTTTTTAAAGTTGGCGTGTCGGATCTTTTGGACTTTAAGGGGGGTGGGAGGGTATAAAGAGATGCGGATAAGAAGAATAAGTGGGAAAAGGCGAGTCCGAATCTGGGTCAAGTGAGAGGGTTGGAAGGCCGTTTCTAATCGATAAGCCGGGAAGGCTTCTTAGGCCCATTGAGCTTAGCTGACCAGTTCAACAAGTGGCACGTGTTCTCAAAACCGAATCTTCAGCTGATATCTTTATTTGTCCAAAATCAAAGTCAACTTATGAACCATATACACAAAAACTGCGATGAAGATCGTGCAAAGTATGAAATCTGCGATTAAAGCTGCCATTATCGAAAAGCCCCAAAAGAAGTACAAATGGATGAAAAGGGCCGTTGAAAAGAACTGAAGTGCGACCACGATGGAGAAAACAGTTGCCCTCAATTTTCTCGGCGATATCATATAAAGGACGAAAAAGTAAGCCCATGAAATGATGACATCTGCCAAGCTTAAGAAAAAGAGTTGAACAAGCAAAGTTAAATAATAAGTCTTCAATGGTCCTTCTATAGTGATGAACGTGCTCACGAAATTTTCTTCTTCTTTGGCCACAAAAAAAGCATATAAAGCGTCATTTTTTAGGGTCAAATTTTGCACGTTTTGAGACATGTTGGTGTTCTCGATGGTCACTATGTATTCGCCAGAGTCAATGGAAAAATTGCACCCTCGATCTTTGCTTTCGATTTTTACACTTTTGTTGCCTTCAGCTTTTTCCAGAATTGCAGTGATGTTCTGAGAAGTGACCAGGTACAAATGGCTCGAGTTGAAGACTCTAGGGACTTTGAATATCGTCGGGTCGTAATTAGAATTGATGAACAAATTTCCTTCTTTGGTGTACACATAAGATGCAGTGTGGTCCACAGGGATTTGAAAAGACTTTTATCAGTTTCCGAAGTTAAAAATCGAATTGTGGTCGTTTTCTCTTCTCTTTTTTGGGCCTTAATCATCACATATTTTAAATGTTCCAAATTGGAAGGTTTCACCAATAGAAGTCAACACTTGAGACGTTTTTGTGTTCATTGAATATCCTTATTTGGGAAGTCGTATTTCTTGGTAAATCTTGAAGGCTAAGGACGAAGATGAGATGAACTATTGAGACCACGACTAAAGCCAATATTAAGAAGACGTGTCCGGACAAAACAAAAATCCAAGTTTTGACTTTGTAAAATTTCATTAATAGATAAGAAAGAAGAAGCAAACTGGGAAGAAGATGGCGCAGAAAATAAATAGAAGTCGACAATGTTCGGTACTAAAGGATGCTCTGGCCAAAGGACAAAATTCGTCTGATATTGGGTTACGGTGAGTATGGAAAGGATTGCTATCGTCATACAAATGGGAGGAAGGAAAGCAAGAATAAGTTGAAAAACTTTTTCGCCTGGTCGATTTCGTACAGGTTGCATTCTGGCTGCGAATATTCCATCCAGTGCTTAGGTGTCTGGGACTTGGATGCTGCAGGTTTTGAATTTCTGTTTGTATCCCCATAGCGATTTCGAAACCGATGGTTCTTTAATAACTTCAGGCTTATCCATTCCAAATTTGAACTTGACACGTTTTTTCCTGCGTTTTCTTTGATCGAATTTTTCGAAAGAAGCCGATAAAAATCGATGATAGGACTTTGCAGAATATTTTTGGATAGGTCGGCTCGATGTATAATTTGTGTACTATTGATAAGAAGGTGATGGAATAGAAGACGAAAATTGCGAATCCGATGTAGACGGAAATGAGGTTCAAGGAGAAGCCGAATGTCTGCAGGAATGGTACGAAGCATCGGACTAGGCAGCGGGTGTATGCTAGGACGAAGACGAGGTTTCTCACTCCGGTTATTATCTGCGTGAATTCCGTTTGCTCGATCAAAAAAGCGGTTCGTATGCCGGACGTTGACGTGTATGCCAGAAGCATAATTCTATCGGGAAGTCGTGGGGACGGATCGATAGATAAGTTTAGGATGCAGAAAGAACACGAGAGGACGCCGCATATGAGGCCTAAGATGATCAAATAGATTTTACCGAGGAAGCTGTCCGAGATGAGGCCCGAGCAAAAAGGAGGCGAAACCGGCGACGACGAGATGCCAAGGAGTGACCCTCGAGGCCGTCCGGTGTGGCGAAGTTGAACGATAACTCGTAGCCGATTTTTGTATTCGTTTCTATGCGGACGACGTCCAAAGCGATCATCGACAAACGTCACCGAAAACGATGAAAAACTCTAGAAGATATGAAAGCCCATTTCATCAATCCCTACACACTAAACAGCAAAATAATATTTTTTTAAAAATTAATAAAATTATGCAAAATCAACCATATGATCTATTTGGGACATTTCTCTCCGACTTTGATCCATTTTCTTCAGAAAAGACGATTTTGATTTATTAATGGACTTCATTGACAAGAAAGACTGTTTTAGCCGCTCAATTTGCCTATTGAGTCAAGGGTCCATGAGTTCCAGGCTTCCTGGGCTTGGAGTCCTTGTTGATCTAGTTCCTACAACATTGCGACAGTCTTTACTCTCTAGGATAGAAATTGAAAGTTCATTGACAATGTTTAGGCTCATTCTGACAGTTTACAGTATGTACTCTTTGATAGTGGGGAGCAAGAATTGATGATATAACTTATTCATGATAATGAGAATTTCGATGATAGAGCTTCGACATATTTGAACCATCTCGATGGTCATGGCTGATTTTACAAACGCAGAAAATTATTTTCCGAGCTCACGCGATTCTCTGAAGAAAAAAGAGCCCCGGAGGTGATTGTTTTTTCCGGTGAGGGTGACTCAGAGGGGTGAAAGAACAAAATTACGAGGGTTGCTAACCTTGGCCATTTTTTCTCAATATTACGCAAAATCAATTTTATTGGAGAAAATTGATCAAAGCTTCTTTGCTAAGGCGTGGTTAAGAAGCCATTATTTTGTTATGGCAGGGGTGGTCATGAGATAAGCTGAGGCCGGTGTGACGTCGTAACGGCCTTGACGGAAAACGGAGCGGACGCTCTTTCAGAGGGAGCTGTAAAGTAATTCCTCAAGGTCGCACTTTAAAACAATTTTATACGAAATCTAAAAAGACAAGTTTGCTTAATAAGTTGTTTTATTCGGCGAATTTCTCTTGCTTCAGCCCCCCTAAGGTATTGGGCACAGGAACTCCAACCAGTAAATTAATATCAGAAAATTTTTAACACTTAATTTTTGGTTGGCTTCGAATTATGACAGGAGATAGGGTACTGGTGTAGCGAAATAACGGTTATTAACCAAACGTACACAGCTGGGAGGATTGACCGGTTGTAAGATTGACCGATCACGCAAGAAACTAGTGTACATACTAGAATAGGGGAGTCTTCAATGGAATTCGAAAATCCCTTTAGCCTGGATTTTTTAAGCGTCCCTATGCATATTCAGTTGCTCTCTTATATGTAAAGCAGACCTTGTTCTTTCGTGAGAAAAATATGTCACTTTTATGCTGATTCGACCCAGTTGGAAATTTATAGTTTTTAATTATTTGGTGGAAAACATGGTTGGTTTCTAAGGGACATGCAGGCCCTAACTGGTTGCATCCTTCTCAACCCACACTTGGTGACAAATCATGGAAGGCCGAGAAAATGGGTTGGCATCTAATTTTCCCGAACCCGCAAAGCAGTTCGGTGTTTCTGAACTGTTGAACTTGACGCCGTGATCGTAATCGACATGCTGAGTAGGCAGAGAAAAGGTTCTGCAACATCGAACTGCTTCGAAGGTTTGGTATCAAAGAACCTACTGAATGAATTGTTAACTTTCTCGATTGTAATTTGTTTGTGGTGGGAGGTTGGGATTTTGGTGGAAAATGTTGAGAAAATAAAGATTATAGACTATCAAGCTATGTCATCATCATTGCATCCGTGAACATCCATCCTAGGAAAGAGTGTTACGCTTTGGTAAAAGTGAGTTTAGCGGAAGGAAGTAGTTTGTTTCTATTGTGATAGCATGATCCTTTGTTAAAGTGACGATGTTGTACCACATAATAAGTTCGCGTTGGGTTTTGACATATACGTTCTAGTTAACGTCCTGGACGAAGTTTCGTGTTGGGACGTATGCAAATGAATTTTGTCGGAGTCGCTCTGTGAATCAAGTCGTTTCGGACAAAAACCTTAATGGAATATAACCTCGGCTTTGACGTCAGTAAACACTCTCGTATTCCAATATGAGAGAATTGATTTCGCGTTTATGTCAAGATAAACGAAGATTTACAGTTGTTGAAGTTTGAATTTGTTTGTTCAGCCACGGGAGGTGACCATCGTAAGGCCGAGAACGGTTCTTGGCGGAGGTTATTGGGGGGAGTAGACCTCCTAGCCCAGGAGGAGCGAGACGTCTTCGGTGATGCCGCCCAGGCCGAAATCCAGAGCAGCCCCCACAGCAAGCGAATCGAAATACAACAACTTGAACTATTGGCGTGCCCGGAAGGTAAATTGATGCCGAAAAACTTGGACAAGTGAAAGTCAAATATCGAAAGGTTTATCCACCCTTCAGTTACCATGGGTTTATGGTAATCGGAATCGATTTTCACTCTGTGACCCCGTTCTTCCGATTTGCGAAGATACCCTAGAAGGCTAAAAATAGTTGATACAGGTCGTGGTTCGAAATTTCGTTTTTCTAACCAAAAATGAAGTTTGAAGGAGGAACCAATAAACTTTTGGGGTCTACAGACCTCTCCAGTCCCCATTCTCTGAAATCACCAATTTTCAGTCATTTTTTCCTTTTTCTCCAAATTGGTTTTCACTGCTTTCACTTGCCCAAGAGTAATCGCTCACGCGATTTGATCAAACAGAGTGGCTCTAAATTGAACTATTTTTTAGGTGACATTTTACAAAAATGGAGACCCTTATTTTCCCGGGCTTGAGTACAGATTTCGGCCTGGACGTGATGTTATTACGCTGGAAGCCCTTTTGGACAAACTTTCGCTCCGAATGGACCTACCGAGAGGGGCGAGATTCATTTTTGGGATCGACGGCGACAGGAAGCATCTCCTAGAGGAGTTGGAAGACGGTCAACAATATGTCGTTTCTTCCTATAAGACGTTCAAGGTTACTACATATTAATTTTTTTAACATGTTTTGATGGAAATTAATCTGAAATCAGTGTATTGGTTTTTTTGTGGAAAAGTTTCGAATTCACGCAAGAGGTTTCGATATCGGCTTGAAATCTGCCTCAGAAAAAGGGGTTTTCTCATGAAAACAAAAACCTCGAGGTAGCCTCGAGAAGCAGCGGATTTCCTCCGGAAAGGCCCTCCCAAATCCTATCTTTGTATCCTCACCCCCGCCCCCCTTAAAAACTGTTCATCGCCTCTCAAAAACTAGTTTAGACTAGTTAAAACTAGTTTTGACTGCAAGCGTGAGATGTTTTTAGTTAAAACTAGTTTTCACTGGAAAGATCTCACTAGGCATTTAGTTTTCACATTTTGACCTCCTCGGCCGCTCTCGAGTCTGAGTCGCCAAAATTATTAATCATGTCCTATGTCATCAACTTTATGATACTTTGCCACGTAGCTATGACAAGTTGTAACCTACCTAGGTTCAGCACCATAATGGAGTTCACCAAAAAAAATTTACGACATAGTTCCCTAATCCCTTACTTTTCACCATAAACTGGGGACAGCAAACGAGCTAATCGGACCGGAGCATTGCTTCGGAGAGGAGAAAAATATCCCTATAGTCTAGCTATCAAACTCTCCTCACATTGTTTTGGAGCTTTGTTCGCAAGAGGAAAAAAAAACATCCTTATTCAGTTATCAAACTTGCTGCATATTGGTTGGGAGCTTTGCTCGCGAGAAGAAAAAAATGTCCCTCAAGAGTTATCAATCTTGCTCCACGTTGGTTCGGAGCCTTGCTCACGAGTGGAAAAATATAGGTACATCTGGAGATGTCCTAATATGTAGCTGAGTATTGCTTGAGAACTTTGAAGAGAAGAACTTTGTTACGGCATTAAAGAAATATCCCTCCAGGTACATATTGTTTTACGTGCTTCATATTGCTCTTAGGCTGGTTTTTGGGAAACGGTATTATGGTGAACTTCCTGATCACAAATATAATAAGCCTCTAGTTTGGGAGCCTCCGTGACGACCACCTCAATAGCCTACTTTCCTACGGAAATCCACTTTAAAAAAATCCTATATATGGATTTAAGATTAATTACATTTTTTTTGTAAATGTAATCATTAATCATTAAGTAAAATTTTTTAAAAGAATTTCAACCGCAATTGAAGTATGTACAACATAACTATTGTACTTTCAATTTTCAGTTTTCTACTTCTCACAGTAAAAACTAAAATAACCTACATGGCAGGTACGAGATCGGTCCCGCTAATACTTCCCCGACCTTCCCCCATCTCGCTACCACTTCCCCGACCTTCCCCCATCTCGCTACCACTTCCCCGACCTTCCCCCATCTCGCTACCACTTCCCCGACCTTCCCCCATCTCGCTACCACTTCCCCTACCATCTCCCATCCCGTTACCACTTCCCCGACTGTCCCCCATCCTGTCACCACTTCCCACACCCTCCCCCATCCCGCCACCACTTCCCACAGCCTCCCCGATCCCATATCAACAAAAAAAACAAAAGGTAATTGCATTTATCAATTAAAATTACTGTAATTGTAATTATACGTTATAATTACTTTTGATAATTACTGTGATTGTAATTGCTATTATAATCACAATTACCTACAGTAATTGTAATTGTGATTACATTTTGCCCAACTCTGGTCCCAGTAAACTTATTGCAATCAACTAAAATAAATCAAAGTAAAATCATTTTTATCCAGTAAACGAATAAATCATTTTTTGATAGGCCATAGCAAACCTTAACTATTATTTTCTGAGCAAACCAAAGAAACCATTTTATATAGTGAACTAAAATATACCTAAACCATTTTGTAAACACCAAACACCTAGTGTAAACACCTAAAATATCCCCAGGTTTGGAATGACCTATATTTTCGTGATCAGGAGATCGTCCTGATTACGAATATATAGGCCTCTAAGCCGAAAGCCGCCGTGAGTCCGACCCCAATAGCCTGCTTTCCTCCGGAAATCCGCTAAAAAAAAATAAAAATAAAAAAATTAAAGCCCTGACTTCAAAAGCAAATCTTTAATAAACTTCATTTTAATTTTTTTCCAAATTGAAATCAAACCTGCATACACAATTTTTTGAACAACTGTCGATGAGGGATTATGCCTTTTTGATATAAAATGCAAAATGCGATCAAACGCGAAAATCCTTTTACACAAAACTATTTCCGTTGGCCTTGTTTTTAACCGCTTAAATAACAGGACTTTTTTTCTTCGTGTGGGTGGGGTTGGAAATTAGAGAGGGAGTGAAAAAAAAAAAACCTGAGTATTAAGTAATGTCGAGGGCTATTAGCTTTATTGAAGGGCGCACGGGGAAAAAAGAAAACACGTAAAGCCAACTTCGTCTTCATTGTTTAATTAAAGGTAAAGCTTCGTGTTCAGCCGAAGGTGACAAAAAAAAAGGGTCAAACCACAGAAGAAATTTTACTAACATATTTATGTTCTCTGTAAACAATTTTTTTCATTTTAAAAAACCAATACCTTGAAAAGCAAGGATATCAGACCAATTTTATGTCTTACGTGACAACAAAGGAACATTTTTTTTCCATGTTAAGTGTATAAAAAGCTGAGAAATTAACTCCATGCTCAATAGCCTCCGTGACCCAAGGTTCGGACAAAAAATTAAAATACTCATACATAATGAACAATTTCTTTCAACCTATTTTTCAAGAAAGGGCGCACTTGCATCTTGGAAAGTGGAAAATTATAGGGGAAGTTATTTTTAAACCTTAGAAGAATTAACCTTGTAATCTTTTCTGAGAAAGTTCCGTTGAGGCATAATCCTGACATTCAAAGTAGATTAAGCTACACTGAAGTTTTTTGATGGTCGACCTATACATAGTTCATACCAAAAGACTTGAAAATCGAAGTGCCATTTTGGGAATGGCATTATCTGCCACACTTTTGACCTCTCGAAAAAAAGTATTGAATTAAACCCCCCTTAATTTTGAGCGAGGAGTCGATTGGCATCCATAACTTTTGGATTCGACATACAGGGTGCTCCGAAAGGACCCAAACTTCGTTATTTTGAGTACGAACCCTATGTTTTGACAAAAAAAATCGATTTTAAGCTTGATTTCCTTTAACTTTTACTTAAAACACTTTTTTGATAGGACCTAAATTTTTGACAGTAATAACTAAACGTTTACCACATAGATAAAAATAATGAGGAAAAAAAATTTTTTTATTACATAATGTATTTATTCTAAAGGAAATTAACATGTTTATTTCCAAGGTTGAAATTGTGAGTAACCTTAGTTATTGAAACGCAGGGGTTGCGTCCTTCGAAAAAACAATGCGAGACGTAAGGGGTTTACGTGTTCGCGTCTAAAAAAATCTACATTCGTTAACCCCCCTCGAGATGAATATTAAACAGGGGCGTTGTTTTGAGAGGCGTGGGGGTAAGGGAAGGGGCGGTTTGGCGGTCGTCATGCTACTGACCTTGGCGAAGGTGGCGGACTTAACCCTAAGAACTCTTCCAGTCATGGAGGAACCCTCGTTCGTACCCATATCATACCCAGTCTTCGACTCGGTAAGTCAACGTCCACAATTCACTTTTTACTTCATCATCCCTCTTTCGTATAAGACACAAAAGCCTTTCGTACAATTTTTTTAGCCAGTGCCGGATATGATTTATTACGAATCTTTCGTCGTTTACCCCGAATTTCTGGACTGGGTAAGTCCTCCTTATTTGTGTTTAAAGTAGTCCTTAGAGCATCCTTATCTCAAATCCAAGTACCTCAACTTAATCAAGTACTAATGGGTTTCATCTCTTAGGATTTTTTTTTTCAATCGTAGTTGTAGCGTGTTTCGCAGATCATTATGGAATATCACGAGGCCCATTTGGAAAATAGCCAATTTCTTTTTTTCACCCCTTTCATTATCAAGTTTTTGCGTTCAAAAGTATAATTTGAAAATTTTCTAATTTAATTAATGGAATTAATTACTTTTTCATCCTGGTTGCAGCCTATGATGAACAGTGTTTTGCCTCAAAGGGGAGCATTGAAAAAGGGGCAGAACAATCAAGAGATCAGAAAGCCAAGTAAATTAGGGGAAGAAAGACAAAAAAGTTGGGCATTAAGTAGGATTCGAACCCACGACCTCCTGCTTAGCGGGCAGACGCTCTAAACCATTGAAGATGATCCTTGGATTTGGCTTCTCTTAACTTGCTTCTTCTCATTCTTCATTAATCCTGTAATGATGATTTCCAGGAATTAAGATAAGAACTTGAGGGTAGCCGGTATACTGCAGGGTACAAGGGAGACTTTGGGTTGAATCTAGTAATACAGGCTTCCCACTAGTTCTTTCCTTACTCCAGTAAATATGAATGAAGATAGAGAAAAAGTAGGAGGGAACCTGTGGTAGCAAAACATTCTTCCATTGGCTCTCTGTAGCTCAGTAGTTTAGAGCATGATGGTAAGCAGGAGGTCGTAGGTTCGAATCCCACTTGAGGCCTTGAGAAAAAATTAAAATTTTTTGTTTGCCTGTAAAAACTTGTCTATTGCACCGATTTCAGCAAACTTTTTTTTGATCGACGCAGAATTTTATCTTCTTTGAATTAACACTTAAGTGTTTTCCACAAAATAGGTCCCGTTGTCGAGTTATATGCAGAAAATTGAAAAAGATCGAGGTTTATGGGCTGCCAAAAGTTGTGCCGGCACTCTTCAAATACAGTAGAACCTGGCTTAGTGAGACACTGGGGTACTGAGAATCCTCTGCTAGTGAGAAAAAAAATGCGGTCCCTTCGTTTTTAGGCCAAAAACCTGGGATAGTGAGAATAATTTTACCTCTGGTAGTGAGAATTTTTTTCGCCTGTTCCTTTCCTTATTGACCTCTGCTATTGAGAAAATATTCTCCTCCTACCTCTGCTACTGAGACAAGCGTTCTCATATTAATGGTTAGAATATCGTCACGTGACAAACAGCCAATCAGAGAGCCGGGGCCACTTGACTAATCGATTAGATATCGATTATTCCTGTATCCTGTCTCAGAGTGTTTGTCTTTTGTTTACACCGCCTGCTGATTATTTGCATTTCTCATCATGCCTAAAGAAACGTTTTTTTCCTCTCGGCAACTAAAATGATCTGAGATTTTTTTCAGTAAAATGTATTAGAATGTACTAAGGCCCCCGGTTTTTAGCTATCTCCGTACCTGTATCTCCCTGCTGTACTCAAAATTGTTTTCTGGTGAACCATCATAATTAATGGCGATCAACCAGCGTTGCTCCCTAAAAAATATTTCGCTAGGAGAAAAATCAGAATAATCTTATTCTCCGATTTGTCTCCCGAACTTATGAACGATTTGTCGATGTTTTGGTCTCGTTTTTTCTAATATTTTTGAAGATACATACTCCTAATGGAGTCGAATTTGCTATTTTACAGAGAAAGAAATCAAAAATCTGGAAAATATGCTGCACATTAGTAGTTAGGCATTTAAAAATCAACGATAGGATGTTAAAAATAATGTGTTACAAAAATTTTTGAGTAGAACCGGAGATAATCGGAGAATATCATTGTAAACCGGTGCTTTAATACACTCTTAATCTTTTATTATCTGTTACTAATTCGTTTTTAATCGCTAACTCAATGTCCTCCTGTATACCTGGGCTAGTGAGAAAAATTTGTAGTCACCTAGTGTAACTGAGAAACTCGGGTATGAGACAACCTGGGATACTGAGAAACATACTGGTCCCCCTGCGATCTCACTTAGCCAGTTCCACTGTACAATAACTTCTCTTTGAGAAGTTAAAATTGGGGATCCAAAACTC